>JAAGEH010000030.1:49443071-49587139 GCA_011751065.1 Lasiurus cinereus | reverse complement strand
GCTATTACCTCCAAAGATAAGCATCAAATCATTGTCATGCTATTACCCCTAAAACAATTTGAAATCTGAGCTTCACTGATTTTTATGGGGAGACAAGTTCTCTAAGGATATTCAAATAGTTTCCAACTGTTGTCTACCAAAAAGCGAGTGATTATCAAAAACACCCAATACCAATGACCTATTTTTGTTATAGTTTTTTGAGGTATAATTTATATGTAACAAACTGCATATATTTATGCAATTTGATAATTTTTGATATATGTATAACTTGTGAAACAGTCACCAAAATAAAAATAGTGAACACATCTGTCAAACACAAAGCTTCTTTGGAGTCTTTCTTTTCTGGACTTCATGGTCCTCCCTTCCCCATTCTACTCCTGATCTGCTTTTTGCCACTACAGGTCATATAACCTACGTATCAAATTATGATCAACACAGTTTATTTAAAAATTATAAATTTAATGTAATACTGTGAACATTTCAGTAAAATACGTAACAGTGGACTTTGCAATTGACTTTTAGGTTCTTTTAAGAGTGACTTCAAACATACTGTGAATACTATTTAAACAAAGTCTTATTTAGCACAAGGAGTGTATGCTCGTATCATAAGGAAATATATTGTCTTTGCTGATGTGGATTTTTCTCTGCTGAGTTTTTAGGATGCAACATATAAATAGAATTCAGCTGTACTATATTTTTTGCTCAAATATATAGGATTACAAAAGGGGAAAATATATGAATAGCAGTAATCATTTACAAAGATTTTCAAGTTTCATAATGGAAAAAATCTGTTATGATGGCTATTTAGATCTAAAATAACAAAAGAGAATGAAAGAGAGCCAGATACCTGGATGAATTCTTTATTTTGCATTTATTTTTTTAGAAGCTCGTTTTCTATTTTTGGTTTTCTCAGAAGATGGAACAGTTCCTTGATTTGAAATTGTGTGCTGCCTTGTGCTAAAATTTAGTTTCTATAGTTTACTGGGAAAGTGAATTTATTACTTTTACTCTTCACATTTTTTTGGCATTAACTTTTGGATGGGTTATTCTCACTCAGAAAAGGTAATTTTAATCTTTTTTTATTACTTTCGTATTGACTATATTACTAAAATGGTATGCATTTCCACAAATGCTAAAGAACAGACTTTTATGATTATTTTTTTGGATCTATCTTTCATACTGAATTTTCCTCTTATAGGTCTTTTCTCCCTCTGGGTGCATTCTTTCTTGTTTACATATGTGAAATTTCAGATCCTATATATAGAAGCTATGCTGGTTGATTTAGGGTTTTTGTTGTCATTTTTTGGCTTAGTTTCTCAAGGGGTAACTTTTGAAATTGAATAATTGAAAATAAAATTATTCAATTTGTTTTTAACTTGGTCGTCAATTCAGGCCATCAAATATTTATTGAATGTGTTGTATGCCCAGCATCAGATGAGGCATTATATAGCTTCTCCTTCTAGCAAGTCATAATTTATATGTTGTCCCATCTTAAATGATTTGTTAGTTTTATCTTTTCTTATTATGACTGTTTTTCTAAAGATATATTCATCTCTACTTTTTTTACACTTAAAAAACTACAAAGGAGCCGAAATCGGTTTGGCTCAGTGGATAGACCCTCAGCCTGCGGACTGAAAGGTCCCAGGTTCGATTCCGGTCAAGGGCATGTACCTTAGTTGAGGGCACATCTCTAGTACGGGGTGTGCAGGAGGCAACTGATCGATGTTTCTCTCTTATAGATGTTTCTAGCTCTCTATCCTTCTCCCTTCCTCTCTGTAAAAAATCAATATAATATATTTTTAAAAAAACTACAAAAGAGATAAATTTAAGCCAAACCATATTGAGTGCTTATATATGTAAAGCAAAATGGGTATAAAAAATCAATGAAAATTTGAATAATTTTAGGAGTTAAATGGCCTAAATGGTATTCTTAACTATAATAACTAAGCATTTTATAATTATAAAATGTTTAAATTTCTCAAAATAAATAATCAAAATCTGAACTTTACTCATTTACTCTGGGGAAAAATTCAATGAATTTAAATTGTTACAAACTGTTGCCTATCAAAAACAAATGATTATCTAAAACACTTGATACTAATTACCTTTCTTCACAGCTTTATTACGGTATAATGACCTGCAGAAGTAATTATATTATAAAATAATAAGAAGAATGTATTTAAATTATGAAATTTTATAAATTTTCATGTTTATATAAAACATCACTAAGACCAAGTAGTGAATGTATCTGTCAAACTCACCAATGTTCTTGTTCACATTTATTTATTTATTTATTTTATTGATTGTTTACAGAGAGGAAGGGAGAGGGATAGAGAGTTAGAAACATTGATAAGAGAGAAACATCAATCAGCTGCCTCCTGCATACTCTCTATTGGGGATGTGCCCGCAACCAAGGTACATGCCCTTGACCGGAATCGAACCTGGGACCTTTCAGTCCTCAGGCCGATGCTCTATCTACCGAGCCAAATCGGTTTGGGGCTTGTTCATCTTTTGTAACTTCTCCCTTCTGTTTTTCCTGCTCCTCCCCTTTTCAGACTACCACTGATCTACTTTTTGTCAGTATAGATTAATTTGCATTTTCCTGAAGTTTTTATATAAGTAAAATTACATAATGTAATCCTTTATAATGTGAATTCTTTTACTCAGCAGCATAATGCATTTGAGACTCATCCAGGTCGTCACATTCAGGTTGATTTCATTTTACTGATACATTATTATTACTTTACCCATTAGATTGTTTTGTGGATTATTTATCCATTTGAACCATTTCCTTTTTCCAAAAGGACTATAAATTTCAATGGAAAACAGAGATTTCACTCCTGTTACTAAGCACTATTGTGCTTAGTATATGCTATAGAGCATTGTACACTTATTTTTTTTAATATATTTTATTTATTTTTTTACAGAGAGGAAGGGAGAGGGATAGAGAGTTAGAAACATCGATGAGAAAGAGACATCGATCAGCCACCTCCTGTATGCCCCCTCTGGGGTTGTGCCTGCAACTAGGATATATGCCCTTGACCAGAATCGAACCTGGGACCTTTCAGTCTGCAGACTGATAGTCTATCCACTGAGCCAAACCGGTTTTGGTTGTACACTTATTTTATTAGGACATTCTAGCTTCCAAACTCCTGATTACTATACTGCCAGAATCATAATAATAATATTTGACTTTTATAATATCCCAGGAAACTAATGGAATCTGCTAGTGCCTTTGGTTCCCAGGTTTTGCTTTAAAAAATGTGTATCAATTAGTCCCCAGCCTTTAGTAATTAGAGAATAATAAAGTATTGTTTTTACTGAGTCACTCTTCCCTGGGCAGTAAACAGATGGGATTCAAAAATAGAAGACACAATTTTACTTATTATTTCTCAAGCTTCTTTAGGTTTCTACTTCTTGATAAAAATTGATAATTAGATTATTTCTGTTAGGAAGGCAACAGATTCAGGATATAAAATCAGTATACAAAGATCAGTTGTGTTTCCAAACACTATTAACAAACTATCAGAATGAAAAATTAAGAAAACTATACTAATAAAAGAGAAAAATGCTAATTGACTGTTCCTCCGCTACGCTACACCCATAGCCAATCAGGAGTAATATACAAATTAAGCCAACAAAGATGGAGGGTAAATTTGCATATGCTGGACGTGGGTAGGTAGGGACCTGGGTAGGTGGGGATGGCCAGGATCTATGGGATCACTGTCTGCCCAGGCCACCTGTAGACACTGGTGGAGCAGGCTTATGTAGAACATTTTAATGAAAATGGGATGCCTGTGTCCTGGCCCATGGCACCCTGGGCCCTGTGAGGAGAGGGCAGTTGGCAGTTAGCAGGAACCAGGGCTTGGAAGGGACTGGGAGCAACCTTCAGGCTACCAGGAAGAGGTGCTGAACCATGATGATGCAGAGGGCTGGCTATTGGAGGCGCGCAAAGGTGCAGATGAGGTGGCTCTCGCTAGCACTGAGCTTGAAAAAGCACATCGGCAGCCTGATAGACTAAATCGCCTTTCTGAAGAAGGTGCATGAAGAGGAGATCACTGAGCTCCAGGCACAGATCCAGTATGCTCAGATCTCCTTAGAGATGGACATGTTTTCCAAGTCCGACCTCTCTGATGCACTCAAGGACATCTGCACCCAGTACAAGAAGCTGACTGCCAACACATGCAGAATGCAGAAAAATTATACAAGAGCTGCTTCACCATGCTGACCAAGAGCACTGCTAAGAACACCTACGGGGTGCTCACTGCCAAGGATGAGGTGTCTGAAAGCCGCCATCTGCTCAAGGCCAAGACCCTGAAGATCAAAGCATGCTGAGACGTGAACTAAGCTCTGGGAAAGCAGCTGTGAAAGCTGGAGGATAAGCAGCACTCTGATGTTAGTTCTATGCAGGACACAATCAACAAATTAGAAAATGAGTTGAGAACTACAGAGAGTGAAATGGCATGATATTTAAAAGAATACCAGGACCTCCTCAATGTGGCTTTGGACATTGACATTGCAGCTTACAGGAAACTCTTGGAAGGTGAGGACCCAGCTCAGTTTCACCAGCATGGGAAGCATAGCCAGTGGCGACTCCAGAGTTCCCAGATCTTTAGTCAATCTGCCTATGGTGGTTACAGACTAGTTCCTACTTGATGTCCACTCCCTCCTTCCCTTCTTAATAAGATCATCCAGGAGGAGCAGATGGAGGTGGAGGAGACCATTGAAGCTGCAAAAGCCAAGGAAACTAAGAATGAACCCCCTCTGAAGGAGAAGCTGAAGAGGAGAAGGAGAAAGAAGTGGCTGATGAAGAGGAAGGAGAGGAAGAGGAAGAAGGTGCCAAGGAAGAATTTGAGGATAAAAAGGAGAAAGAAGAAGGAGGTGAAGGTGAAGGAGAAGATGCCCAAGAAGCTGAGGATGAAAAGAAAGATGAATGTGCTGGGGAGGAGCAAGCAACCAAGAAAAGATTGAGCCCCCCCCCCTTCCTTAATGATTTCAGAAATAACCCTCCTACAACCAGGCCAATCCCATTACTAACCAAGCAGTTGAGTTCCCGATACTATATGAATTAAGAAGTCAATATATTTAACATTCTGAGGTGATGTAGTTCAGGATCTATGACAATGTGAATAATTCAGATGTTGACAATAAAAACTCATAAATACATGAATTCACTAATGTTAATGTTAAACTTCATGGAAAAAATAGTCCTTTGAATCTTTGGTGGTTAGAAATTAAAGACCTCAAATCATGTGCAATAAACAGTAAATAAAGTTACACTGAATGACAAAAATAAATACAACCAGGAAACGTTCAAAGAACTGGGGAGCCATTCCCAAATTAGGAAGGGAAGTCACAGGGTGTATGTTATTGCTATGAATACTGTATTTCCTATTACTTACAACATATACAATTGTAATGTATTAATTAGATGCCTTCCTATCACATGAAGTACATAGTCTCATAGAATAATACTGGTAGATATGTTATAGTTATGGCAGTATGTCATATCCTACCTATATTAATAAAAGAGTAATATGCTAATTAGACCATGAGACCTTCCAGAAGTCCTTCCAGACAAAGCCTGGTGACAGGGCTGAGGCAGAGGCTGTTAGGGGTGATCAAGCCAGTAGGGGAAGGCAGTTGGGAGTGATCAGGCTGGCAGAAGGGGGCCAGTTGGGGGTAAACAGGCCAGCAGGCAGAGTGGTTAGGGGTAATCAAGCAGGCAGGCAGATGAGCGGTTAGGAGCCAGCAGTCGCAAATTGTGAGAGGGTTATCCGACTTCCCGTTTAAGCTCAATCCTACAGGGATCTCAGATTGGAGAGGATGCAGGCCAGGCTGAGAGACACCTCCCCCTGTGCATGAATTTCATGCACCGGCCCACTAATCTTATATAATAAAAGGGTAACATGCAAATAGACCAAACCGCAGAACATCCAATTAAAATGTAATATACTGCCGAAACCGGTTTTGCTCAGTGGATAGAGCATCGGCCTGCGGACTGAAAGTCCCATGTTTGATTCTGGTCAAGGGCATGTATCTTGATTGCAGGTACATCCCCAGTAGGGGGTGTGCAGGAGGCAGCTGGTTGATGTTTCTCTCTCATCGATGTTTCTAACTCTCTATCCCTCTTCTTTTCTCTCTGCAAAAAATCAATAAAATATATATTTTTAAAAATATAATATGCTAACGATATGCTAAGACTGCTCCACCACTCACTCTGATGTGCACTGACCAGCAGGGGTCAGATGCTCTGATTGGTAGGTTAGCTTGCTACTGGGGTCAGCCCAATCAGGACTGAGAGAGATGGGCAGGACATGCCCTGGAGCCCTCCTGTGGTCCTTCCCTGGCTTGATCATGCACCAGTGGGGTCCCTTAGCCTGGTTTGCACTCTCTTGCAATCCAGGACCCCTCAGGGGATATCAGAGAGCTGTTTTTGGCCTGATTCCACAGGCCACTCCCATTGGAAAGGGCCAAACACAGGGCTCATGGCTGGTGAGTGCTGCTGCAGCAGATGAGCCTCTCCCAATCAGGACTGTTTGGGTGTGAGCCCAGGGCAGGCACAGTGGGGCCAGGATGAGCAGGAGTGGCAGGTAGGAGCTGTAGGTGGCATTGGACTGTGGGTTTCAGCCCGATCCCTGCAGGCCACCCAGAGGGACCCCACGCATGCAGGGATTTGTGCACCAGGCCTCTAGTTCTGTTTATAATTGCATCAAAAAGAACATAATTCCAGGAGGTGAAAAACCTATACACTAAAACCTATGATATTGACAGAAGAAATTAAAGATACTATAAATGAAAATATTTTCTATTATTGTTTAGAAGAATTAATATTATTAAAACGCCCATATTACACAAAGCAATCTACAGATTTAAGACAATCCCTATCAAAATTCCCTATTTTCACAGAAATAGAAAAAATAATTCTAAAATTTGTGTGGAACCAAAAATGACTTTAAATAGCCAGAGCAATCTTGAGAAAGAAGAAGAAAGCTAGAGATATCATGCTTCCTGGTTTGAAACTATATTCCAAAGATATACTAATCAAACAGTATTGTGTCAGCATAAAGACAAACACATAGATCAATGGAACTGTATAGAAAGTCCAGAAATAGACTTAACTACATATGTTCATTAATCTATGACAAAGGAGCCAAGAATATAAAATGTGGGGAAAGATAGTCTCTTTCTCTCTCCTCAGGCCTCTCTATTCCTTGAGACACAACAATATTGAAATAAGCAAATTAATAACCCTACAATGGCCTGTAAGTGTTCAAGTAAAAGAAAAGTTTGCAAACTCTCACTTTATGTCAAAAGCTAAAAATTATTAAGCTTATTGAGGAAGGCATATTGAAAGGTGAAAAAGATTAAAAAAAAAAAAAAAGAAAAAAAGAAAGAAAGCTAGGCCTTTTGCACCAAACAGCCAAGTTGTGAACACAAAAGAAAAGTTTTGACGGGAATTAAAAGTGCTACTCTAGTGAACACATGAATGATAAGAAAGTGAAACAGCCTTATTGCCGAGATGGAGAAAGCTTTCATGGTCTGGGTAGAAGACCAAACTAGCCACAACATTACTGTAAGCCAAAAGCCTAATCCAAAACAGGGCCAAACTCCTTTCAATTCTCTGAAGACTGAGAGAGAGGAAGCTGCAGAAGAAAAGTTTGAAGTTGGCAGAGATTGATTATGAGATTAAGAAAAGAAGCTATCTCTAAAACATAAAAGTGCAAGGTGAAGGAACAGTACTGATATAGAAGCTACAGCACTTTATCCAGAAGATCTAGTTGAGATAAATGTGAAGGTGGCTACATTAAACAATAGATTTTCAAGGTCGATGAAATAGCCTCAGATTGGAAGAAGATGCCATAAACATACTGGTTAAAAAGGAGAAGTCAATGCTTGGCTTCAAAGATGTCATAAGAACATTCATCATTCATGGGAAGGTGTCAAAAATAAACAGTAACAGGAATTCGGAAGGAGTTGATTTCCACCCTGTTAGGTGATTGAGGAGTTAAGACCAGTGGAAGAAGTAACTGTAGATGTGGTAGAAATAGCACCATGACTAGAATTAGAAGTGGATCTGAAGATGCGACGGAGCTGCTATGTTAAAAATTCATTGCTAAGAATATCATGACAAACATTTAATGGTTGAGGAGTTGCTTCTTATGAATAAGCAAATAAAGTGGTTCCTTGAGATGGAATCTACTCCTTGAGGTGAAGATCCTATAGATATTATTGAAATGGCAGCAAAGAATTTAGAATGTTACATAAACTTAAGTTGATAAAGCAGTGGCATACAGATCAATAGAAAAAAATATATTATTGAATTGTTAAAATGTTATTTAGTCTTTAAAAAGAGAGAAATCACACCATAGTGACAACATGGATGCACCTTCAGGGTATTATGCTAAGTGAAATAGGTCAGACAGAGAAAGAGAAACACTGTATGCTCTCTTTTATATGTGAGATCAAAAAGCCAAACGAAAACAAAATTTATAAATATAGAGAACAGACTGGTGGTTGCCAGAGGTGGTGGGAGAGGGACAAAAATAGGTAAATGTGTCAGAAAGTAAAAAGTTTCAATTTTGGGTAGTAAAGGTAAAGGGGGCCAAGTATATGGTGAGAGAAGACGAAAAAAATAAAATAAGTCATGGAGATCCAATGTACAGCACTATGACATAGTAAGTAGTATTGTATTATGTATTGAAAGTTGCCAAGAGAGTAGATCTTAAAAGTTCTCATTATAAGAAAAAAATGATAACTAACATATGTGGTGAGGATGTTAACTAGAATTGCTGTGATGATTATTTCACTATATATACATATATCAGATCAATATGTTTTACACCTGAAAGTAATATAATGTTACATATCAATTATATCTCAAATTTTTAAAAAGGCACCAGAAATCAGGCTGCTCTTTCATTTCCTCACTTAGGTGTTATACTTTCAATTGTGATGTGATGGCTTAATTAAAACAGTGAAGCATTGAAAAAGAAACCATTTTGACTTTGCAATGTTTTCCAGTTATTTTAAATTAAACTGAATTAGAGTATCCTTATGAAGTTTTCATTTTTAATTTCCTTCCTGAATAGTTTCATGCCAACATAATTTTTTAATCATATTGTAGATTCTGAATGATATACTTTTTATCTTTCAATCTGGAAAGTCTCTGAAATTTTGCTCCTTAGCAAGTTGGTCATGTCCTGTCATTTGATTTACATTTTGAACAGTAAATTTGAGAGTGAAAAAAATTCTTGTATAGACATGTTATCATTAAAGTTCAGTTGACCCAGTTAACTCTGATTTTTCTATTTAAAACTTGTTATATAAAAGATAAGATCTCAGCTTAGTAGTAATCCAGGTATGAATTTTTCAAATAGTAAGATGTTTTCTGGCCAAGTTTTAGAGATTTTTTTCTCCTTTTAATAACTATGCTGATGTTTTCTGAACTGTTTTTCCCCATACAAAATCCGAATTTAAAACAGCAAAAGAAAAGGAACATGTAGTAAATTTATGCAAATGAAGGAAGCTTAAGTGATATAAAACTGAAAAATTAGAAATCTATGAACAATAAAAAGTGAATGTAAATTTTAGCCAACTCTATATGAACATTTCCAGCTAAGGATTCATACAAATATATTCAACTTTTTCCTTTATACATACATGTCATGATGATTCTAACAAGCGAAAGGCAGAGATATTAAAAATATTCTCAAATTTTAATGATGGCATGGAATAAGTTTTGACAACATTCTACATGTTATCTGAACTTTTACATAAAGTTCTCATTTTTAAACATTCAACTTATATGATAATAAAATCAGATTTGTTGACATCTTTTGTCTCCTATTCCCTTATCTTTGATACTATTATATCTTTTTAATACTCCATCTCTCTTTTTATAATGTCTAAATAAGAGCACATGCACATACTCAATATTTAAGTTTATATACAAGTCACTTCAATAACTTTTTCCTTACTTTTTATTGAAAAATAAAATAGAGACACAGAAAAATATATAAAACCAATGTATATTACACACAATTACAAGACAAACACTCTTGTAACCACCACACAGGTCAGGAATAGAAATGCGAGAGGCTTTTATGGATCCCAACCACAAGCCTATCTCTCCTCTCAAAAGTAAGCAGTTATTTAATCTTTATCATTTTTTCTATTCCCTTTTCTCCCTTATAATTTAGTTGTTGAAGATCCTCAGTCATTTAACCTGTGTGGTTCCCACACATTTTGATGATTATAGTCTCATGGTGTAATTACACATGTTTCTTGGTCTTCTGTATTGCCTGGAATTGATAGTAACATACAGAGTCCTGGCCATATTCAGTTTTTTGTTTGTTGGGGGCAAGCCTACAGGTGGTATGTGTTCTTTCATCAGGAAGCACAACATGTCTAATTTTCCATGTGGTTTTATGTGTGTGATATTATTAATAGTTGGTTACTAAACTGTCTAGATATATTAGATCATTTAAAGAGTTGCAAAATGAAAATATCTCTGCTCTATCATGTCTTCTTTTCTTTAATTTTTTATTATTTAAAGTACTACATATGTCTCCTTTTTTCCCCCATTGACCTCTCCCCAGTTGTTCCCTTTTCTACCCAGCACATGCCCTCATCCCCCTACTGTCTGTGTCCATGAGTTATGCTTATATGCATGCATACAAGTTTTTTGGTTGCTCTCTCACCCCCACCAACCTCTCCTCACCTTCGCCTTCCTTCTGAGTTTGGATGGTCTGTTCAATGCTTCTATGTCTCTGGATCTACTTTAGTTAATCAGTTTATCTTGTTCATTATATTCCACAAATGAGGGAGATCATGTGATATTTAACTTTCTCTGACTGACTTATTTCGCTTAGCATAATGCTTGCTAGGTCTACCCATGCTTTTGAAAATGGTAAGAGTTCCTTCATATTTACAGCAACGTAGTATTCCATTGTGTACATGTACCATAGTTTTTTAATTCACTCATCTGCTGATGGGCACTTAGGCTGTTTCTGAATCTTAGCTATTATAAATTGTGCTGCTGTGAACATAGGGGTGCATATATCCTTTCTGATTGGTGTTTCTAGTTTCTTGGAATATATTCCTACAAAATGGATAAAGGACTTAAATGTAAGATGGGAAATGATAAAAACCTTAGAAGAATCCATAGGCAGCAAAATATCAGACATATGTTATATCAATATTTTCACTGATATAGCTCCTAGGACAATGGAAATTAAGGAGAAAATAAACAAATGGGACTACATAAAATATTCTGCGCCACAAAGAAACCATCAACAGAACAACAAGAGAGTCCCAGTACATGGGAGAACATATTTGTCAAGTTAATAAGGGTTTAATCTCCAACATTTATAGGAAATTCATGCAATTTAACAAAAGGAAGATAAACAATCCAATAAAAAAAAATGGGCAAAGGACCTAAATAGACCCCTTTCAAAAGAGGACATACAGAAGGCCTAGAGACATATGAAAACATGCTCAAAGTCACTAATCATCCGAGAGATGCAAATCAAAACAACAATGAGGTACCATCTCACACCTGTCAGAATGGCAATCAACAAATCAACAAATGACAAGTGCTGGCAAGGACTTGGAGAAAAAGGAACTCTCGTGCACTGCTAGTAGGAATACAGACTAGTGCAGCCACTGTGAAAAACAGTATAAAGTTTCCTCAAAAGATTAAAAATAGAACTCCCATTTGACCTAGTAATTCCATTTCCAGGAATATCTTTTTTTTTCTTTATTGGCTATAATGCATTCCTTTATCTACTATTTGATTAGTAGTGGTATAATATATATAGGAAAGGTAGAATAAATGCTTGATTCTTTACTTTTGTTTGCCAATTTTCATAATAATGAGTTGGCTCCCTTTCCTCCTCTAAACATACACAGTTTTTTTTTCTTGTATCATTATGAAATTATGAATTTAAACATATTTGACATATTTTTATCCATTGCAATTCTCATTCTTATTGAAGTTCAGATTGTTTCATATCTGGCCAGTGGGATCCTCTCTAAGCTCTTAGAGTTGTTGTTTTTTTTTAATTATTTATATATATATATATATATATATATATATTATTGATAGTATTATATTTCCAATTTCTGCCTCTTTTCCTTCCACTCCTCCCAGTTCCTACTGACCCCTCCCAGGTCTTCACCCCCCTATTGCCTGTGTCCATGAGCTATGCATATAAGTATATAGGTTCTTTCATTTATCTCCCATCCCCTCATTGAGGTATGTCAGTCTGTTCCTTGCCTCCCTAGAGTTCTTTTAACAGGACTCTAGATAGTGTTGTTGCTTTCTGGTATGATAGGGTGGCTAGACTCTTCTGAAGATTGGATAGGAATTACTAATTTTTCCATGGGGATCTCTGAATCTGGTTGTAAACCTGTACCCCATGGCAGAAAGTAGCCACCAAGCATGTTGTCCTTTTTCTTTTCAAAAGAAGCAGGTCAGCTATTCAACATAATAATAAAAATCTTATTTTTAGCACTAGTTGTAGAGAATATGAGTGTTAATACAACATAAAATTGCCTTCAAGGATTTTACAGTCTGACAAGGAAAACAAAACAAGCCAAAACACTACATAAGTGACTTCCTAGGGCCCAGGATGGTATGAGAGTTCTTACAAGGGACCTAACTCAAGGTAGGGGGGTCAAGAAAGATTTACAAGTATTATTCAATCCTTTATATAAAACATTAGTCTTTCCATTGAAGAAAGAATGATTTAAGACAGAGAAGGCATAAGTGAACCTGATTTCCTTTAATTAGAAAAGCAGTCAGCAAGTCTGTGTTAAACATATTCTATTCCAAAACTTTCAGAAATTTGATTTTGTGATCAATCTCTGTTGCCACTGCCTTTTTTTTCTGCCAGAAATGTTACCAAGATATATTTTTCTACAGAATCCAGGTTTTAAATGGGAGTCAAGGTATTTCTGTCCTAATCCATCCAGCCTGGATGAGTCAGTATCCTTTCTTTCGATTTTTCTTTCCAAGAAGAGTGTTTCAGAATCAACTTTGCTATTCTCTTTTACTGGTGGGAGTTCATATTACCATCATATCGATCCCTCCACTGGATTACCTTTGCTAGCCTACATTCACTGGACTTTCCTTTACTTCTAAAGATGCCTATTCTTGAATTTCTCTGACTTTCTATTGCTTTGTTCATGTCCACAGGAAACACAGAAACAGTTTATCTATAAAAGTAATATAAAATCGAAATCCTTAGCCTATTGTTATTATTGAAATTGGTCATGATGAACAGCAATCTTATTATTTCAGCAATAAGATTAATATAATTAGTTTGGAGTAACATTTTAGGCCTTTTCCCAGCACAGAGTTTATTTAACATTATAGTACATCTCTGGTTCTTAGGCTAACTAGTTTAGTCTACTAAAGCATAATTTCCAGAAAGGAAAAATTATAATTCTCAGGCAAATATGAAGTAAACATGAGTCAGAAATTTTATTCAACTCATTAATTAACGATGGTACCAGTAAGAGGTTAAGATGAATTTAATAAGCATTAGAGGAGAAGAGTATTTATAGACATACTAGAGGCCTGGCACAGATTCCCACACCAGTGGAGTCCCTTGGCTTGACTGAACCCTCACACAATCTAGGACCCCTCAAGGTATGTTGGAGAGCCAGTTTCAGCCCAATTCCAGCAGGCCAGGCCAAGGAACCCCCACTGGTGAACAAATTTGCACACAAGGCCTCTAGTATGCATATAAGATCTTTGGTTAATCTCTTCCCTTCCTCTCCCCTCCCCACTTCCCTCTGAGATTCATCAGTGTGTTCCATGTTTCTATGCCTTTGTGTTGAGCATCTGCCCCCTGATGTTCATTGTATGTCATAGCTACTGATCGGTTGGCCTGTTGGCCATTTGCTTAGGGAGTGGTTAGGGAGTGATCAGCCTGGCAGGCAGAAATGGTTAGGGGCAATCAGAAAGGCAGACAGGTCACCCCTAACTGTCCTTCCCTGCAGGCCTGAGTCCCTTCCAATTGCCCTTCCCTGTAGACCTGGTCACCCCCAATTTCCCCCCTCCTGTCAGCCTGGTCACCCTTAACTGCCCTTCCCTGCAGGTTTGATCACCCTCAACTTCCCTCCCCTGCTGGCCTGGTCCCTCCCAACTACCCTCCCCTGCTGGCCATCTGTGGTGGCCATTTTGTGTCCACATGGGGGCAGGATCTTTTGATAACATGGGGGCAGTCATCTTGTGTGTTAGAGTGATGGTCAATCTGCATATTACTCTTTTATTAGATAGGCTAGAGGCCTAGTGCATGGGTGGGGGCCAGCTGGTTTGCCCTGGATAAGGGTGTCCTGGATCAGGGTGGGTGTTCTTTTGGGGCATGGGATGGCCTGGGTGAGGGGCCTGTGGTGGTTTGCAAGCCGGCCACACACCCCAGCAACCCAAGCTGAGGCCCTGGTATCTGGGATTTATTTATCTTAGGCAACTGAAACTTTGTAGCCTGGAGTGGAGCCAAACCTTCTGCTCACACAGCCATTGAAACTTTGTTGCCTTAAGTGGAGGTCTGGGTTGGTCAGAGTGTGCGGAAAGTTTGGCTTCCTCCATCACCAGGGACAACCCAACCCTCCCTCCTGCTCTCTCTGTGGCCATAGCCACCTTTGTTGGGTTAATTTGCATACTCCCTCTGATTGGCTGGTGGGTGTGGCTGGTAGGTGAAGAGGATATATGGTCAATTTGCATATTACTCTTTTATTAGGTAGACTATCTTGATATGGGAATAATAGAATAAGATAGTTGAGTTAAATATGACACTGATTAATGCCCTTTATATTAATCCATAATCTTTGGGGTTATTTTTCTCATCAGACACTAGTTATTTATACCACTACCTAACAAAAATTTACCAGCTACCATGCAGTTAGTAACTAGTGAGTCCTTGGGTGGCTCTGAGTCCTATGTGGCATTGAAAAGACCTGTTACAGACCTTTTTCCCAAGTTGTAGATGATTTTTTGAATAAGAATTCCACTCCCTTTGACTGGATTGGAGGTTTGAGGATTGTTTGCAAGCTCTCTTTTAGTACACTTGAAAAGTCTAGTATTCCCAATGTAACCTGCCTAACAATTAACCTTTAATATTAAGTTTTTGAGGACTGCAAATTGTTCTAACTGAACATGAGAGAAAAGCAAAACCTAATAGATTGAAAATAATCTGCTATGGAATAAACTTCATTTTTATGTTCCCTAGGGTTTTCCAGGTGATATTGGTATTCCTGGACAAAATGGCCCTGAAGGATCAAAGGTAAAAAAAGAAAAAAGTATGGCATTTATAGTTTTCTTATCTCATACTTCAATGAGTTGCTTAAAAATACATTAAGAAATCTGAACATTTCTGGACATTTTTTAGCTGTCTCAGGTGCATTTAATAAACTATGTTCATCTTCTTTCAAGATAATCAAGATAATCAGGGAATAGTTTGCATGTCTGGTTCTTTTGGTGTCCTTTGTTGAGTTAGAGTATGTTATCCAATCTTTTGGGTTTGGGTCATTGAAGAACTCTTTTTTGGTTTAATCTAGATTTAGATAAGGATGGCAGTATTTGAAAAGCACATAAATCATTGAAAAAGTATTTTTTTAAAAAGATAAAAAGGTCACACCTAAAAAGTCAGAGTATATAATAAATGAATGTAAGTGTTCTGACCACTAAAACCCTTTAGTGCTCATAAAGTATCCACAGATTAAAATAAAAGAAATCCTATGGTGTGCTAGAATTTATATAGCATGAAATGTCTTTTAAAAAAACAAACTAAGCATTTTAAACGTCTATTTTGGGCAAATATGAAGTAAACATGGGTCAGAAATTTTATTCAACTAATTAATTAATGGTGGTAATTAATGAGTTGAATAAAGAGGTTTCATATATATATATATAAACTTTAAATACCAAGCTTTGTCAAGCAGGCTGACATAGAATGAACATTATAATAAAGTATTGATACAATAAAGTTATAGAAAGAAAGGAAAGCCTGAAGTTTGGAGAATTGTCAGGTTATGAAGTACAGCTGCTGTAGAAGGTTATCAGTAGGAGTGCAGAGGAAGTGATGGGAGATGAAGCTAAAGGATACCAATATGGCTGTAGTAATCCCTTGTTATTCGCAGTTTTGCTTTCTGCAGTTTCATTTACCCATGGTCAGCTATGGTCCAAAAATATTAAATGAGGAGTTACAGAAATAAGCAGTTCATAAATTTAAATCGCACGTTCTCATTAGTATAATGAAATCTCATGTGGTCCTGCACTGTCTCACCAAGGAAATGAATCATCCTATTGTCCAGAGCATCCAGGCTGTGTGTGCTGCTCACCTCGTAGCCACTAGGTAACTGTCTTGGTTATTAGATTGATTGTGGCAATATTGCAGTGTTTATGTTCAAGTAACCCTTATTGTAGTTAATAATGGCCCCAAAGTGCAAGAGTCATGATGCATGCACTTTGGAAAGGTCAAAGAGAAGCTCTAAGTGAAAGGTGAATACAGTATAGTAAGATATTTTGAGAGAGAAAGAGAACACAATATTATTTTAATTGCAATATGGTACTATAATTGTTCTATTTTATTATTAGTTATAGTTGTTAATTTCTTACTGTTCCTAATTTATAAATTAAATTTTACCATAGGTATATACATATAGGAAAAACAATATATTTAGTGTTTGATACTATCCACAGTTGCAGGCATTCACTGAAAGTGTTGGAACATATCCCTCTCACAGTTTGCTATTTAGTAGAATAATAAATGTTTTAGAGACATCACATTTAATCTTCACAGCAACATTACTAGACAGACGTTATTCCCATTTTATCGTGGGTTAAGTTGTTCCTCCACAGTCACATAACTATCATTACTTAGCCAGAATTCTAACCCAGGTGCAATTTCAAAGTCTGATCTCTCAAACACTTAGCTTTGAAATTAAATTGTGGAGAACATTCAATATCATCATAAAGATATTTTTACTTTATCCCTAGATATTTAAGTAGTAAAGTGTCCTTGGTGATTTATGTTTTAAAAAGATACCTCTTGTGTCAGAATGCAGTATGCTATAAATAGGAGAGAAATTTAAGGCAAGAAAATGAGGTAGAAAAGACTATCTGAAAATCTGAAATAGGACATCCAGTTCAATCGGCAAATATTTATTAGCTGCCTCTTGTGTAATAGTTGTTGTGCTAGACCCTAGGGCTACAAAGGTGAAAAGTTCTGATCTCTACTTTCAAGAAACTTGCAAGCTAGAGAAAGATATGCAGGAAAATCTTTATATTAACCATTAGAGGCCCGATGTACAAAATTGGTGCAGGGGCTCAGCCCTCACAGCCCCTCACAGCTTTCATCAGCCCTTGCAGCCTTTCCAGCCTTGGCCAGCCCTTGCAGCTTCATCCAGGAAGTGGTCTGGATGGTTGTCCAGAAGGATGTTTGGGTGGTTGCTCTGGTGTTTGGTCTAATGAGCATATTATCTCTTTATTATATAGGGACTAGAGGCCCAGTGCACAAAATTCGTGCATGGGGGGAGGAGTTGTCCCTCAGCCTGACCTGCACCCTCTCCAATCTGGGAGCCCTCAGGGGATGTCCTACTGATGGCTTAGGCCCACTCCCCATGGTTCTCTGCTCTCTATGGGGCCTGCCTGCTCCACATCACAGTGACTGCCAAGCAGGTCCTACTGGGTGCTGCCTGCAGCCATGCTTGCATGCTCCCCATCGCTGTGGCAGCAGCCAAGCAGGCCATGCTGGGAGTTGCCTCCTCCCTGCTGTCAGTCTCCATGGAGGCAATGGGGTTAATTTGCATACTCACTCCTTATTGGCTGGTGGGCATCACAGAGGTACAGCCAATTTGCATCTTTCTCTTCTATTAGTGTAGATATGAATAATATATAATATGAATACTGTATGAGTATAGGGTTGGGGGACTTAGATTACATTTTTTAAACAGGGTATCACTTGAGCTGACATGATGAATGAGTAGGAATTTGCAAACAGACAGGTGAGATATATGGCATTCAGGGAAAGGACACCTGTGAGAAAACACAGTTGCAATAAATATTTGAAACATATTTATACTAAAAGTTATTCATTGTTTATGTGAAACTCAGATTTCACTTGGCATCCTGTATTTTATCTGGCAACCCTATTGGCTATCTATAAACTTTCCCTATCTACAACAATGTTTTCCCTTTCTTTCTCTTTCCATGGAAGAATTCCTCTTTCTTCTAAATGTTCAGATTCTACATGTGTTTTGCATCAAACACTCTCTTGACTCCTGAATGACCTCATACTATCAATTACCACCTTTATCCTGATCTCTGACTCAAAATTTCCTCTCTTTGCCCTTAAAATTATTTTCACTGCCAATATTGTAGTTTAGGCCCTCTTTATTTTTCACCAGGATTCATGTAATAGCCTTTCAAGTGTTCCTCCTGCCTCTAGTCTGGCACTTCTTCAATGCTACTTTCAAGTTGCTGATGGAATAATATTTGGAAAGTATAAATATCATCATGTCATTCTTGTGCTTAAATCTTTCAGTAATCACAGCTTCTAGTTAAGGCTTATACTTCTTTACTTTTTACACAAAGTTCCCTGTAGTAGAAAGAGTACATGATAAACTAATGATAATAAGCATAGTATAATAAAGACATAAACCAGTAACATAGCCCTTTATTATAATTATTAAGTACTAGTGTTCTGGTGCACAAAATTTGTGCACAGGGCTGGGGAGGGGGGCAGGACGTATTACCTCAGCCAAGACTGCACCCTCTCGAATCGTGGACCCTTTGGTGGAAGTCCAACTGCTGGTTTAGGCCCAATACCACAGGCTGCCGAACATCCTTCTCTTAATCTGGGACTGCTGGCTCTGAACTGCTCACCTGCCTGATTGCCCCTAACTGCCCACCCCTGCCAGCCTTATCTTGTCCCCAGCTGCCCTCCTCTGCTGGCCTGATCTCTCCTCCAACTATTCTCCCCTTCTGGCCTGATTGCCCCTAACTGCCCTACCCTGAGGCCTGATCTCACCCGAACTGCCCTCCGTTGCAGGTCTGATCTTGCCCCTAACTGCCCTCCCCTGCCAGCCTGATCTTGCCCCCCCAATCACCCTCCCATGCTGGCCTGATTTTCCCTAACTGCCTCGGCCCCCATGGCTTTGTCCAGAAGGAAGTCATACGTCCAGAAGATGGCCAGTCGACCTGGTCTAATTAGCATATTACCCTTTTATTAGTATAGACAGATTATATAGGATAGAATTGCAAAATGTGGGGGAGGAGCCTTTTTCAGCAGAAGGAGATGCTCTCGGCAGAGAAAAATACGTAATCCCTATATCGGGACTGATATCCAATCATATGCACTATATTGCCAAACCTGTCATTAAAAAATTAAATTGTTCTCTTACACCTTACACCAAACAGCTGTTGCCCCTAAAACATATGGGACTATTGCCATATACATGGCCTATTATTGACCAAAACATTTTGTGGCACATGAGAGAGATTTACCATCGCTCTTCTGAAGGCATTATTCCAGCTAAACCGTTTATTGTATCAAACCATGCCATGCTTGTCTAAATCTCACAGAGCTCTTAATGCTGTTCTGTTTGTCCGGATATTTTTCTACCTTCCAGTGCCCTACTTTATTAGCTAACACCTTCACATCACATACCACATTGTCCAGGGAGCTTTCCCTGTTCTTCCCAAATCTAATCAAGATAACCTTTCTCTGTATTCCTGAAAAAACAATCTATCAAGCACTTATCTTTATGTATATTATAACTGCTGGTTTGCTTATATATCTCTATCAGACTATAAGATTTTTGAGAGAAGAGACTAATTGATTTTATACATATAATAATCACAATATCTATAGCACATAATAAGAGCAAAATAAATATTAGCTGGATAGATTGTTGAATGACTGTATTAAAAGCTCAGGAGTAGGAGCAGTTTTGGAGGAGGGGAAAAAGAAGTTTGATTCTGGATATACTTAGTTTGCAATACCTTTTTGACATCAAAGCAGAAATTATCACTAATAGTAAAGAAAGCTGAAAAGTAGAAAGAGTAGCATGAAGGGAAGCTGAGATAGAGATACGGTATAGAGAATGGAGTTATGAATTTCTTGTCTAGTTTTAGTCATTCATCTGCTATATACTCTGGAACTTGAACTTGATATATATATAAACCTGCTTATTTATTTATGAATTCTTTATTAGCATTTATTGAATTTATTTTATGTGTTAGTTAGTACAAGTATTAAATGTAGATTATAAAGATTTTCAAACCATGGTCTGTCTCCTGGATGAGGTTACAATTTAGTGAGAATTTTTCTTAAAATCACAAAATGTTTTAAGACTTGCTATGTAAAAGAATTGGTGAAATGCTGTGAGAGCCCAGATAATTGAGCAATAGGTTCTGACTTGGGAAATTGAAAATTACTTCAAGAGGAAGTGATAATTGAACTTAATGTTTTTTAAGCCTATATATCATACTAGGTAAAATATTAATAGTGATCTTTGAAACTTTCTTCCCATGACTTCCTTTAGTCTTAGAATTACAGAGCTTAAAATGGGACAAAAAAACCTGAGAGTCAGATACATATTTTCATGAAACCCAATGATTGAATTTCCAACGAGTAATAATTATTTTGTGGATTACTTTGTCTATTGCCTCATTAATACCAACAGCATTAGACGAATTTATACACATTACTGAATTTTAAAATACTATCTAGAAGATATAATTTTATTATCAAAAGGATCCAAATAGTTTAAAGGAAGAAGGATATAATTTCATGTTTTGTAGGCTAAGAAGGACCTGCTTTTGTCTCTCTTCTTGGTCCTTACTGTTTGCCTCGAAATTGTTTAGAAACAGAAAGGAACAACAAAGCCAAACACACTGATCCTGTTAGCATGATGTGTTTCTTTGGCTGTGTACACTGTATCATGGAAGCATCTTTAAACTAACTTTATTTTTGTAAACATGTATTGATTGGGAAGTAAGCTATAGAAAGTGATCATCAAGAAAATCATGTCCACTGGACTTGAAATTAATAGTGGGTTGCCCTATTTGCAAACATATTGGATTCTTTCCAGAGCAATTTGCCATCGCTTTAAAGAAACCTTTCATTTTTTTCTTCATTTTCTGCCAGTTGACTAAAAGACTAAAACTATGATTAGAAATTTGTGTTAATTATGATTCTTTTAATTATGGGATTGTGTGTGTGTGTGGGGGGGGGTGTAGACACAAAACATACTTCAGCAAACCTTCTTGTGAGCTGAGCTACCCAATTTGGAAGTATCCCATAACATTAGCAAAACCACATCCTTTGCTGTTTACTGCAAAAAGTGACTACCCAATAAATAGTCTCTGTTTTCCAGTAAACAGAGAAATTATTTGTTGCTACAATGGTTCGTATTGTTACTTTGGCTATGGAAATAAGGATGGTAAAAGGCTGTTATTGTCTATTACATCACATCTCTGATGAATTATTAGAGAAAACCTAATTATTAGAGAAAACCTGCTGTTTCTGAGGTTATGTTACAGAATACATAGGAATAAATTTTACCTTGAACTATTAAAATATGTGTTTACCTGGATAGAAGTGCACTAATTTGGTAAAAGGAAAATGCATAATTCTAAATATTTCCCTGAGATCACCTCAATCCAGCCTTGAAGGTTCATATTCCATACACTAAATCAATATTTTTATATACAGATTTCTTATACTAACCATTTTATTCTCCTGGCGGCATTTAGTCAGCTAGAAATATTCATTGAGTTTGTATAACGGGGATTGTACTATGTTCAGAAATATTTATTGAGTTGGTTAAGCAATTACTTGGTTTTCTGTCTACTAAGAACTTGTAATCCTCTGAAAACATGAGATTTCTAAGTGAACAGTTAAATGCACTACTAGGCAGCATGTAGTACCTGTATAATAAGGACCCCAGAAGAGAGAATAAGTTATGTGGCTATTTTTTTCTGAGAAATTTCTTTTAAAATTAGGATTTTTAGTTGGATGGATTGGATTTGGCCATGCAGAGCCAATAGATGAGAGACCCCATGCATTAGGTTCAAAATGGATACAAGTATTCTGGGCAGAAGTAAAAGCACCTGACATAAAAGAAAAGTTAGGAGGCAGAGAGTGACAGATCTTAAATATAAATCTGAGGTGTTTCAATGCTAATAAAGCCATGGAAGACATTTTTTTATATTGTGGTTAAAGCATATAACATGAAATGTACTCTGTTATATTTTTAACAGCACAGTACATTACATTACAGTATTACTAACCATGTGCATATTATTGTACAGTTTAGATCTCTAAACCGTTTTTTTCTTATGTGACTGAAAGTTTATACCATTGAACAGCTATTTCCCATTTCCCACCTCCCCCAAACCCTGTCAATCACCATTCTACATTCAGGTTCTATAAATATCACTACTTTTTATATCTCATATAAGTAAAGTAATTTAAAATAAAGTTCTTCTGTGACTGGCTTATTTCACTTAGCATTTCACTTATTTCACTTAGGTCTTCGAGGTTCACCCATGTAATAGCATATGTTAAAATTTCCTTCTTTTTTTTTTAAGATTGAATAACAAATCATTTTCTAGTAGTCCAAAAATTCACATTTTCTTTACTCATTCATTTGTCCATCAGTGGACATTTTGGTTGTTTTGAGCTATAGGATATTGTGAATAATGCTGAAATGAGCATGGGAGTGTATGTAGATAGCACTTCGAAATCCTGTTTTTAATTTTATTTTTGTATAAATAATCAGAGGTGGGTTGACTGGATCATATAGTAGTTCTATTTCTAATTTTTGAAGTAACCCCATACTGTTTTTCCTAGTGGCTGTAACACTTTACATTCTCACCAACAGTGCACAGCGTTCCAATTTTTCTACATGCTAGCCAGTATTTATTATTTTTATTCACGTGGGATTTTATTTTATTATAGTAGCCATTCTAACAGGTGTGAGGTGGTAGGTTTTTCATTATGGCTTTGGTTTGCATTTCCCTGATGATTATTGATGTTGAGTATTTTTACATATACCTGTTGGTCATTTGTATGTTTTGTTTGGAGAAATGTCTATTCAGAGTTCTTTATCTATTATTTTAATTGGATTACTTAGTTTTTACTATTGAGTTAGAGGAGTTTCTTATAGTTTCTATATTAAACCATTCTCAGCTTTCTGGTTCACAAATATTTTTTCTCATTCTGTAGGTTGCCTTTTCACTCTATTGATTGTTTTTTGTTTATTAACTAGAGGCCCAGTACATGAAATTCGTGTATGGGTAGGGTCCCTAGGCCTGGCCGGCAATCAGCGCTGATCAGGCTCCCCACCTCCCTGCCTCTCCACCTCCTTCTTCTCTCGCTCCCTCAGTGCCCCACCATTGCCACTGTTCACCAGCCATGTTCTGCACTACCCCTTGGTGGTTAGCACATATCATAGTGAGGGATCGAACTCCTGGTCTCCTGGTAAAACTCCCAAGGGGACACTTTGTATATTAGCCTTTTATATATATAGATTATACAGAGTATTTACTAATTTATTTTGTTTTCATTCTCCTTTTTCAAATATTTTTTATTGATTTCAGAGAGGAAGGGAGAGGGAGAGAGAGGTAGAAACATTAATGAAGAGAATCATTGATTGGCTGCCTCCTGCATGCCCCCCACTGGGGATCAAGCTTGCAACCCAGGCAAGTACTCTTAACTGGAATAAAACCCAGGATTCTTCAGTCTGCGGGCTGATACTCTATCCACTGAGCAACATCAGCCAGGGCTTGTTCTCCTTTTTCTGTGTGTCATATCTAAAACAATCATTGCCAAGAACAATGTTAAGGAGATTTCTGCCTGTTTTCTTCTAAGAGTTTTGTAGTTTCACGTCTTATGTTTAAGTCTTCAATTCATTTTGTGAGACCCTTCAGCTTTGTTCATTATTCTCAAGGTTGTTTGTCTATTCAGGGTCCTTTATAGTTCCATATGTATTTTAGGATGTTCCCATATCTGCAAGAAATGCTATGACATCTAGGTAGGGATTGCATTGACTCTATAGATAATTTTGAATAGTATGGACATTTTAGCAATAGTAAGTGTTTCAGTCCATGAACATGGAATGTCTTTCTATTGTGTCTTCTTTAATTTCTGTCAGCAATGTTTTATTGTATGAGTCTTTCACTCCTTGGTTAAGTTCATTTCTAAATATTTATTCTTTTTTATGTTATGGTAAATTAGATTTTTTCTTCATTTTCTTTTTTAATTATTGGTTGTTAGTGTATAGAAACAACTACTTTTTGTATGCTATGTATTTTGCAACTTTGCTAACTTGGTTTATTAGTTATAAATTTTTTTTGTAGAATCTTTATGAGTTTCTACATATAAGATTCTGTCATCTGCAAACAAAAATTTTACTTTTTCTTTTCTTATTTTCTTTTTCTTGATGAATGGTCTAGGTAGGACTTACAGTATTATCCTATACAATAAAAGCCTAATATGCTAAATGTCCACTGTCTGGTCGGCAGTTCAACCAATCAAAGCGTAATCCTATCTAATAAAGACAGAATATGCTAATTGACCCTCATGCCATTGCAAAGATGGCAGCATACACAGCCAATAAGGCGGGAATATGCTAATTAACTGCCCCACCCTCAAATATGGTGGCGCCCAGTCCCCTCAGCCCTGCCAGGGCTGCAGGCACGAGGCAAGGCCTGGCCCATCCCCAGGCAGACCCAGCTGCTCCACATGCCTACCTCCAGAGTCCCGCAGTCCCTTCAGCCCCCCAGCCACCCAAGGCTGGCCCGAGGTGCAGGCAAGCCTCAGATGGCAACTGCCCAGCCACCCAGGGCCAGCTGAGGCTTGTGCTTCCGGTACTGGCAGCAGCAGAGATGTGATGAGGAGTCACCTTCTCCTAATCACCGGGTTGCCTCCCACCCCTGAGGGCTCCCAGACTGTGAGAAGGGGCAGGCAGGGCTGAGGGACTCCCCCTTCAGTGCATGAATTTTCATGCACCAAGCCTCTAGTATGTTAATAATAGGCTAAGGCTGCTCAACTGCTCACTATGATATGCACTGACCACCAGGGGGAAGACGCTCCAACCAGTAGGTTAAATTGTTGCTGGACCGGCTGATCAGGACTGAGCTACATGGACAGAACTTGCCCTGGAGCCCTTCCACAATCCCTCCCCTGCTGACCAACCTCCTGTATCCCTCTCCAGCCCTGATCATGCACCAGAAATCCCTTGGCCAGGCCTGTACCCTTTTGCAATCCAGGATCCCTTGGGTGATGTCGGGGAGCTGGTTTTAGCCCAATCCCACAGACCAGGCTGAGGGACCCCACTAGTGCATGAATTCATTCCCTGGGACTCTAATGTTGAATAAAAGTGGTTAGAGTGAATATCTTTGCTTTGTTCCTGATTTTTCAAGAAAGCTTGTAGTTTTTCACTGTTGAGTATGATATGAACTGTGGACTTTTCATATTTGTCCTTTTTATGTTGAGGTTATTTCCTTCTATTTTTAGTTTGTTGAGGTTTTTATCATGAAAGCTTATTACATTTTATCAAATGCATTTCTGCATGTGGTTTTTGTTCTTTATTCTGTTAATGTGGTGTATCATATTGATTTTAATGTGTTAAAAAATCCCCACACCTCAGCAATAAATCTCATTTAATTATGATGTATGATCCTTTAGTGAGTTATTGAATTGGTTTTGCTAGTATTTTTTTTTTGAGGATTTTTGCTTCTATACTCATAGCCATTGTCTGTAATTTTTTCCTTGCAGTGTCTTTGTCTGGCTTTGGTATCAGGGTAATGCTGGCCCCATGGAATAAGTTGTCTGTAAGAGTTTGAAAAGTATTTACTTGAATTATTCTTTAAATGTGTAGAATTCTCCAGTGTAGTCATCTGGTCCCACCTTATTTTAGGGGGTGAATGTGAGAGTTGAATACTAATTCAATATCCTCAATAGTTATAGATCTGTTCAGATTTTGTACTTCTCTATGATTCAGTTATGGTAGGTTGTATGTTTCTAGGAATTTTATTTATTTCTTCTAGGTAATCCCATTTGTTATTATGTGATTGTTCATATTAGTCTCTTATGATTCTTTTTATTTCTGTGCCATTAGTTCTAATGTCCCCTCTGAATAAGAAAAATGTTACCATGTTGAGAAAGATGTATAGGGCATTTTCTAAAATAGGAATTTGTTTTTAGTTATTTCAATCAATTTTTATCTGGTGAATATTTGATTTTTAAAAAATGCATTTTGATTCTCAAAAGATTTTCTTTTAATTTTGAAATTCCTAATCATGTTTAGATTGTTAGTTTATTTTGTAAATTGCCCTCTCCTTTTACCAACTTGTGTCATGAAGGGAGATTATTTGAAGAACATTTAGTATATGAATGATTTATTCCAAACTGTGTTGGTCTCTTAACAAATTAAAACATTTTATATCCCCTCTATCTGTTTTCAGACTTTGTAATACCTCTATTATGTATTTATTGTACTATTATCATATTAACAATAAGATCTATTGCTTTAAATTTAGAAATACTGTTTCTGAAAAGGATGTCTCATTGAAGAGTAATATACTGGGCAGATTATTTGAACATTAACATACTGTTTAAAATAAATTTATCCTATGTTTCACAACTTTTTGTATGCTCTGTATTTTTCTGCTCATCTACCTACTCATCCCATTTTGATAATCCCCTACTAGGAAATGAATAGTACTAAATAGTATTGCCAATCTCCATAGTAATGCTGATGTAAAAAATATGAATTGAGCTAAAGTTCTCATTATGTGTGCTTATGTTGTTTTTTTTTAGGGAGTCCTTGGAAATAAAGGGCCTCCTGGACCTCCTGGTCTCAAAGGAACTCAGGTATGGAGGAAATAAATATCCAATCCGCGATTTTTTGTTTAGTCTTTCCCCTTTTAATTTTTGTGAGATGTTGGTTTTTGCTTACAGAAAACATTGCTTTAGTGTGGACAGTTTTTGCTTTGAGAATTTCAAGTTACCATTTTATACTAGCAGTTATGGGATGGGATTTGGAATCATTCTGCAGTATTCTGAATTCATTAACTGATTTATGTCAGTGGTCTCCATGGAACATCTGAAGAATCTGAGCCTAGAATCTCACTCATATGTAGTAGGATTTATATTTACTCTTTGTGTCCATTTTACATTTGTGACCCAATAAATTACGATTTTTTGAGTTGTGAATTGAACAAAATGTTTTTTTAACTAAATAAGAATATATAATTCTAGAAAGGTCTGTATATATTCTTCAGATGTGGTAACATAAACTTTTACTTGAAGATAAAAAGTCAGTATATTTAGAAAACATGTCAATAAATGGAATTAAAAACTGCTTTTACTTTTTATTTTCTTAAAGAATAATGTATAAAAATTTAGCTTTAGGAACTTTTTGACCTGGCTAGTATGGCTCAGTCGGTTGGTACATCATTCTATGCAATGAAAGGTCTCAGGTTCGATTCTTGGTCAGGTCACATACCCAGGTTGTGAGTTTGATACCTGGTTGGAGTGTATATGGGAGCGATCTGAATGTTTTTCACATTGATGCTTCTCTTGCTCTCTCTTCCTCTCTCTCTAACATCAATAAAAAACATATCCTCGTGTGAGGATTAAAGAAAGTTATATTTTCTATGTTCCTCTATTCTCTATTCACCCATACAGTTTTTATATGCACAGATTTTATATTTTATGAAATTATAACTAATTTGACCCCAAGAATATTGGACCTGTAAATTATTCAAGAAGAAACCCTAGACATTAACCCCATTTGGGTATGATTCTATATATCTTTGTATCTCTATGGCTTAAGACAGAACTAAGACTCAAAAACATATTTGTTGAATGAATGAAGTGCCAAGTACAAACATTAATTTTTAATATACAAATGAATAGTGATTCTATCTATTAAAAACTTAATTGAGTTCCTCTCTGTATCAGAGAGATAGTGAATCCAAGAAGGGAAAGGTAATCCTTCATTCATGGTCTTAGTGATTCTGAATCCTAATTTTGTGATACTCATCATTTTCACTCTCATTTTTCTATATGTAACTTATATCATCCACTAATTTAAAAATAATACAATAGTAGACTGTCTCTTTTAGAGTAGACGTGGGGTTGTCACAGAAAAAAATAAAATACAAAAAAAATCACAGAAATATTTTCATAGAGAGAATAGGATTTATATTTTTAATACTTATTTCAGGCCATGATATGTTCTGATTTTTTAAGGGAGAAGAAGGACCAATGGGACCCGTTGGAGAACTGGGGCCACGTGTAAGTATCATATAAATACTTCCGCCCCCCCCCAATAAGGTATAAAGGGGACAAATATAATACTTTCAACAATAAAGATTTTTTAAAGTGCTCCTCTTAAAACAACTATCATGTGAATGTTTTTCAATAGCACCAAATTTTATTATAGCAAAGGATAAAAATGAAAACAAACTATAGCCAAATAATATCCCCAAATAAAATAGGCCTATAATTGGAATCTTCCATGGATATTTTAAGTGATATTATGCCTCTACATATTTATGTATTCCTTCAATGGTCTTATGGTCTTAGTAATTTATGCAAATTATTTATGAAGTTTAGCTCCCTAATGTAATAGGGAACTAAAAGCCTTAGCCATTTTAATAATATTCTGGGAATTTCTGTTTTCTAAGTATGCGTATCAGTAAAATTATGGAATGTTAATAAGACATATTTTCTGCTAACTTTTTTTTTCAGGTAATGCGTGATAATATATGCTTTACTTTTTTACAAGTTCTGAAAATGAATTCTTTAAGAATCACTAAAGTTACATTATCATGATGTAATTAAGTTGTGCACATCATACTTATTTTAAGGGACATTATTAGACTCACATAAAATACATCTCATTCTTTTTTCTTGAGAACACCATACAAGTTCTTAAAATACTTAAGGAGATAGCATTCCTTTTTTTTGCACACTTTCCTCACTGCACATATAAGTATATTTACTGCCACTATTCCATTGGGGGGGGGGGAAATATTTTGTATGTGTAAAGTGAGTTATATAACAAAAACACTATTGTTATTTGAGTCCAATATAATTGAGCCTAAAGTTTACTTCCTTAGAAAACAGGGGAACCATGTTCACCTCTTTTCTACCCAATCTTAATACTTACTAGTATTGTTGCTACGATTGGATGAAGATCAATTTAGGGCTAGCATTGCTCTAAGTATGTCATATGACATCATCTCTAACCCTGAAAACAACCCTCCAGGATATTGTCTGCATTTTTAGATGTGAAAATAAGACCTTAATATTATATTCTTTTTAAAATTATTTATTGTTTAAAGTATTACATGAGTCTCCTTTTTCCCCCCACTGATCTCTCCCCCGCAACTCCCTACCACCAGCACATGCCCTCATCCCCCTACTGTCTGTCCATTGGTTTTGCTCATATACATGCATTCAAGTCTTTGGTTGTTCTCTTATCCTCTCACCTTCCCTACCCTCTGCCTTCCATCATAGGTTGTACAGCCATATTCTTAAGCATAATATGCTCAAGATAAATCTAATATAACAGAACTTACACAGGACCAGAAGTGATGATTCCAAGCCTGAAGTACTTGATTTCAAAAAGATTGTAAATGTGCTAATATCAGATTCCTGTGAGAGTTATTCTACTTTGTAGATATGATATGTAACTATTTCTTAATATATTGCAATACCTGAATATCACATTATTATAGATGAAAGAAATATTATCAGTAAAGCCTTTTCCAAATAGTGTGAATAAAATATAGTATATTTTGTGTAAATGTCATAGACAGATCTAATAATTTATATTCTTAATGATATTTTTTCTGCTGTATCTTCAAGTTTATTAGAAAGCAATTAGTATTTAACAATAATAGTATGATTTTTTTATTCTTTATTCTACTCTGTGCTCAGTGAGAAACTGCTAGAAAATTTTAAGCAAGGTAGAGGCAAAAATTAGAATAACCTAAGTCCTAGGTATAATATTAATTAGATAAAATCTTTAGATGTAGTCAAAGTGGAATGAGAGCCAGGGAGTTGTTTTGTTTGTTGTATTTTAAGAAAAAAAGATATGAGAGTATTTGTTAATGGGTAGGAATAATAAAATCCAAATCTATAATGCCTAGTAGATAATATAAATTAGTGTTCTATTTAGCAATCTCCCCCCATATTCTTTCTACTCTTAGATTTGCATTTGTCACACACATTAGTTGAGATATAGGGATATCCTTAGTCAAATCTTGTATAATCAGCCCCTAACCAGTTTGGCTCAGTGAATAGAGCATCGGCCTGTGGACTGAAGGACCCCAGGGTCAATTCTGTCAAAGGCATGTACCTTGATTGTGGGCACATCCCCAGTTGCAGCTGTTTCTCTCTCATCGATGTTTCTAGCTCTCTATTCCTCTCCTCTCTCCCTTCTTCTCTATAAAAAAACAGATGAGATCTGTTTCTCTCTCAGCTGTTTCTCTCTCATCGATGTTTCTAGCTCTCTATTCCTCTCCTCTCTCCCTTCTTCTCTATAAAAAAACAGATGAGATCTGTTTCTCTCTCATTGATATTTCTAGCTCTCTATTCCTCTCCTCTCTCCCTTCTTCTCTATAAAAAAACAATAAAATATATATTTTTTAAAAATCTTATATAATCAGGATCAGTTATTATATATTAGAAACACATACTATAGATTAATGTCCACAATATATGGGATATTGACTTCCTCTCTTTCAGTGATTTTATCTTCTACTCTTTTCAGCTACTAACTGCTATGGTCATATCCTTTATCCCATCATTACCAGTAACAGCAACCTCTCCTTATTTTGCATTTCAGATTTCTCACTGCCCATTCATCTGCTTTCTTTTAAGTACAATCTTTCTTGTAAACCACCCCAACATTACCTATAAGAATTTCAATCCAATAACCCTATTGCTATTACATTATTCTTTATCTCTGCCATGACTTCACAGCATTTCTCCTCATGCTTAAAACATTATAATTATCCCATGGGTTATATTCAGAATTCTCTTTCCACACTCATTTACTTTTACTTATTGACATTATTTTACTAGAGGCCTGGTGCACGAATTTATGCACAGGCGGAAGTCTGGCCTCTCCTCTGCCCCCCAATCAGGGCTGATTGGGCCAGGCTGGTTGGGAGGAGGGGGAATGGCATGAGAGGAAGATCATGGGAGCAGAGCTGGCAGGGGGTGGAGCCTTGGGGAGTTGGTGAGCTGGCCTCACTCTCTAGTCAAACTTCTGGTTGAACTCCCAGTTGAAGGGATAATTTGCATATTAGCCTTTTATTATATAGGATACTTTCTCTTTCCTCAACTTGATTTGTTTCTTTCTTATTATCATACTTGGCTCTTTATATCGTGTCCTAGTTCTCTGAGAACATTGAATAAATTGGAAGAGACCTTTCCCAAATGTCTACCATAGCTTCTATTCACTTCCCTGTACCTATGCCATTTTCTCTGCCTTCTCTTCTGTTATTGTGGACGAATGTGCCATTTTCCTTCGCAAGGTCCAAAACCTCCTCTTGTTTACTGCATACATTTTCCTCTTGCTTATTGAAGAACATTGATATAGCAATTCTCCTCCTCTCTCCTGCATTATAATTTTGTTCCTTCTAATGAATCAATCCTATCAAAATATAAACATGCCATTATTTCTTCCAGCTTAAAACCAAAACTAAAACTTGCATTGATTCCAGTTTTCTTTTCAGGTGTTATCTTTCTCTACTTCCCTTTTCAGTAAAACTTTTCAAAAGTATTGCCTATCTATGCTCTTTCCAATTTCTCTCCTCACCTTATCTACTAAGACCATTCTTATCCCCACAACTCCAAAACAAAAGATGATCTTATAGAGGTTATCATTGACCCCTCTGTTGCTGAATTTAGTGATCATTTCTTAATATTCATATTACTCAATACTTAATCTTCAGAATTTTATTAGGTCAGTCTTTCTGAAAACACTTTCTTCACTTGCATGCTCTTCCTCCAGATTGTCTGGTGGAAAATTTGTATATTTGTCTAATTTATTCAAATTGTAAATTGTGGAGTTTCCCAGGGCTTGGTTTGTGGATTCCTCCTTTCTATCTATATTCAGATAAACTGATCCAGTCTTATGGCTTTACATACCATCAAAATGCTAGTGATTTTCAAAATTGTTTGTTTAGATCTATCCCCTGAACTCTGGACTTGTATTACTACCACGTGATCTGTCCACTTAGATGTCTAACAAGACTATCAAACTGATAGGTCCAAAACTGAGCTTCCAATTTTCCCTGTTCTTGCAACAATCTTCCCCATTTTATTAGGTCCCTTATTCAGATTTATAAATCTTGAGTTCATTCTTGACTTTTCTCTTTTTCTCATCTTTCATACATGACCTGTCAACAATTCCTGGAAGATTTATCTTCAAAGTATATACAGAATCTTGCCACTTCTCACAACCTTATTCTCTATTACCACCTGATTTGTGCCACTGTCATATTTCATTTGAATTATTGCAGTAGACTCATCTTTGAACTCCCATTTCTCCTCTTGCAGTAAATTGATCCTGTTAAAATTAGATCATGGCACTTCTCTTTTCAAAGCTTATCTAAGGCTTCCTGTATGACTCAGTACAAGCTAAAGTCCTTACTGACACTACCAGGCCCTACATGAGTTGGTTTCCCACCCATCATTCCCTTGTCTTCATACTGATCTCTCTTATTCTGCTCCAGCCATATTGACTCTTCATGGTTTTTCCAACACATTTGCCTCAAGCCTTGCACATGCTCGTTTCCTCTGCTTGGAATGCTCATCTCTCAGCTATCCACACAGTGTATCTCTTTTTTCAAATTTATACTCAATGCCACCTTCTCAGTGAGGTCTGTTCTGGTAATTTTATTTTAAAATTTAACAAAACCCCACAAAATTTCTATCTCCCCCCTCCTACTTAATTTTGTATCCTTCACATTTACTACTACCTAACATACTATATATTTTACTTACTTTTAAATTATGCATCCTCACTAAAATGTAAGCTCTAAAAAGGCAGATATGTTTAGTGCACTCCTCAATTCCCAGTCCCTAAAACTATGCATGGCACATAGTAGGCAGACATTATAGAATGAAAGGGTGATATATATGATAAAATACAATTATCAAATAATTTTATTTTATCTTATTGAATAGTCTGAATTTTATAAATTTTGGAAAACTTTAAAAAATGAGAATGATTAAAGTTATCATTTTTTTTGTTCTTATCTAGGGAAAACCAGGTCAAAAGGGATATATAGGTGAACCAGGACCAGAAGGCTTAAAGGTAAAGCAAATGACTTTATTAGCAGTTACAAAGCATAATTTTCAAAATGATAATATTATTACTTTTACAAAATATACACATGTTAAAAAATTTTGTTCAATTCATTAATAAATGAGAGAACCAGTGATATGTTAAAACTGGTTCTATTAGCATTTGAGATACTATATATTATAATTACTACATAATTTTTCAATTCACATCAGCCAATTACAAATGCTAAGCTGCTATATATTAGTGGTTACAATATTGTTCAATGCAGTTTTAACCATTTACTACTCCACATTGTAACATAATTATTAATTTTTAGACAGCAATTGATGATTTGTTCTCCTATTTCTATAAATAAAATATACACTCCTGTCAGATTAATTATGTGCAACATCCTGAACTTGATCTTCTACCAGTCATTAATCTATCTATGCCTTTGTTCAGCCTTTGTTCATGCCATTGCTCACTACCAAAAATGGCCCTTCTCATCACCACTGTAAATATCACCTCTTCTTTAGGGCCCAACTCAAATGTAGTTTCATAATTAATTATTTAAAATCATTAATGTTTGGATTTTCAGCAATATTGTGGTCATTATACTGTATTTTACCTAACATGCCAATATGCTATGCGTCAGCACACCATAATTAGACACATGAATATTTCTGTGGTGAACAGTCAAATGTTTAGATTTATCAGAATAAATTGACACTATAATAAACAGCTTGACTCAAATTAGGTAAAGGATTCCTGCCAAATAAATTCAGGTTAGGACACGCTTGTCACCAAGTAAGTGGTGAAAAACTGGGTTTTCAGAGCTTTAGGGACTGTGAATTATTTTTATAAACATAACATCACTTCTCCAGTGAAGTCAGCTCTAGCCCCACCAGCCCAAGTGTGCCTGCTCCTACAGTGTCCTTTGCTACTTACCTGTGGCATGTATTCTGTCTGCTGGGAGATACCTAATCTCCTGAAGCAAATAGAGCATTCCTGTGGGCAATGGCTTTATTTGTATTCTTTTTAACATTTTCCACAGTGTCTACCATCTCCTTTTGCAGAGTTATACCTCAACAAATTTTTTATTTTTTAAATTTTATTTGTAGAAGTGGTTAAAAATTGATTAAAAGTCCTTAATGGAAGTGGAGAGAAAATGGTGGCGGAGTAGACAGATGCGTTTGGAGCTTTGTCGCTGGGCAGAGGGAGAGAGAGCGGCTGAGAGTCGCACTGGGAGTGTTTGTTGGCAAGTTAAGAGTCAGTTATCCTCCAGGAGAAGGCGGGGAACTGCTGGATGGGGCTCTCCTGGCCAGGCAGCCCCAGTGCCACGAGGATTTTGTCCGCCAGAGCCACCAGCTCGAATGTGGAGAACATGCCATCTTGCAGAGTGAGTTGGATGTCTGCAGCGGTCTGAAGCTGGCGGCTGGGGCACCTATCGAGCAGCAGAGGACCCGGGGACCCAGAACTCCACTCTCCAATCGGCGCAGACACGCGGCGGAATCAGAGATCCACAGAGCACACGGAAAGTGTCTTGTGTACTATACCTGGTCGTGCCTTTCAATCAACGTAGGAGAGAGAACTACATAACCAGACACCCAGAGAAGAAGGGTTTGTGCCTTTCAATCAATGTAGGAGAGAGAACTACATAACCAGACACCCAGAGAAGAAGGACCATGGGCAGAAAAAGAAACAGCCCACATAAGACAGAAAGGCAGGCTTCCCAGAAAAGGAAGTAAATGAAACAGAAGCAGAAATAAGCCTGCCAGATAAAGAGTTCAGAGAAATGATCATAAGGTGGATGAAAAGAATGGAAGACAAAATCAACCATCTGGGTAAAAGCCAAGAGGAGATGAAGAAGACCCAAGAGGAGATGGAGAAGCAGCAAGAAGAAATGCAGAAGAACGTAGAGGAGGTGCAGAATAAACAAGAAGAAATGAAAAATGACATCACTGCTATAAAGAACTCAATAGAAAGCATCAAAAGTAGACTAGAAGGAGCAGAGGATCGCATCAGTGAGCTAGAAGACACGGTAGGAAAAAATACCCAAGTATAGCAACTTCTAGAAAAAAAAGTTAAAAAGCAAGAGGAGAGCCTAAGGGAATTTGGGATAACATGAAACAAAACAACATCTGCATAATTGGGGATCCAGAAAGAGTGGAAACTGAACAAGGATTAGAGAACGTGTTTGAAGAAATAATGACAGAAAATTTCCCCAATATAGGAAAGAAAAAACCCACACAAATCCAAAAAGCTCACAGAGTCCCAAGCAAAATTAACCCCAACAAACAGACACCAAGGCACATTATACTTAAATTGGCAAACACCGACGACAAAGTAAGAATCTTAAAAGCAGCCAGAGAGAAACAGAAAGTTACCTACAAAGGAACCCCCATAAGACTAGCTACTAACTTCTCAACAGAAACTCATCAGGCCAGAAGGGAATGGAATGAAATATACAAAGTCATGCAAAGGAAGGGTCTGAATCCAAGAATACTGTACCCTGCAAGACTCTCAATCAAAATCGAAGGTGAAATCAAAAGCTTCACAGACAAAAAAGGACTGAGGGAATATATTACCAACAAACCAGCAATGCAAGAAATGTTAAAGGGTCTGCTGTAATAAAAAGAAAGAGGAAGCGAAGAAGGAACTCAGAGGTAAGGACTAAAAATGGCAACAGATAAGTACTTATAAATAATAACTTTAAATGTAGACGGATTAAATGCTCCAATCAAAAGACATAGGGTAACCAATTGGATAAGAAAACATGATCCATATATCTGCTGTCTACAAGAAACCCACCTCAGGAAGAGAGATGCACACAGATTGAGGGTAAAGGGATGGAACATGGTATTACAGGCAAATGGAAATGAAAAAAAAGCGGGGGTTGCAATACTTATATCTGACAAATCAGATGTCAAAGTGAAGGACATAATAAGAGATAAAGAAGGCCACTTCATAATACTAAAGGGAACAATCCAACAAGAAGAAATAACTCTGGTAAACATATATGCACCCAATAAAGAGCACCTAAATACATAAAAAAACTTTTGGAGGATATTAAGGGAGAGATTGACAGCAATACAATCATAGTAGGAGACTTTAATACCCCACTGTCACCATTGGACAAATCCTCTAAACAAAAAACCAGCAAAGAAACATCAATCCTAAATAACTCACTAGACCAGATGGAATTAATTGACATCTTCAGAACATTTCACCCCAAAGCCACAGAATATACATTCTTCTCCAGTGCACATGCGTCATTTTCAAAGATAGATCATATGTTGAGTCACAAGAAAAGTCTCTTCAAATTCAAGAAGATAGAAATCATATCAAGCATTTTCTCAGACCACAGTGGCATAAAACTGGAAATCAACTATAATAAAAACAATAGAAAAAATCAAACACATGGAGACTAAACAGCATACTATTAAACAATGGCAGGGTAACCAGAGAGATCAAGGAAGAAATAAAAAACATCATGGCAACAAATGACAATGACAACAAAACAATCCAAAATTTATGGGACACAGTGAAAGCAGTCTTGAGAGGGAAGTTCATAGCCCTACAAGCCTACTGCAAAAAACAGGAAACAATGGTAATAAATTACCTAAACCTACAACTCAAAGAGCTAGAACGAGAGCAACAGTAAAAGCCCAGTGTATTCAGAAGGAATGAAAAAGTGAAGATCAGAGCAGAGATAAACAACTTGGAGACCAAAGAAACAATTCAAAAGATCAACAAAAGCAAGAGCTGGTTCTTTGAAAGGATAAATAAGATTGATGGACCTCTAGCCAGGCTCACCAAGAAGCAAAGAGAGAAGACCCAAATAAACAAAATCAGAAATGAAAGAGGAGAAATAACAACAGACCCTGTGGAAATACAAAGGATTGTTAAAAAATACTATGAACAACGCTATTCCAACAAATTGGACAACCTGCAAGAAATGGTCATTTTCCTAGAAAAATATAACCTTCCAACGCTCAGTGAGGAGGAAGCCAAACATCTCAACAGTCCAATAACTATGGAAGAAATTGAAGCAGTCATCAAAAAGCTTCCAGCAAATAAATGGGCAAAAACTAAAACAATTTCCCCTAAGAAAAGGAACAAGACAGGAATGCCCACTCTCACCTCTCCTGTTCGACATAGTACTGGAAGTATTAGCCATTGCAATTTGACAAGAAGAAGAAATAAAAGGCATACAAATTGGAAAAGAAGAAGTAAAGCTGTCCTTATTTGCAGATGACATGATATTGTACATAAGAAACCCAAAGGACTCCATTCCAAAACTAATTGACTTAATAAATAAATTCGTCAATGTAGCAGGATACAAAATTAATGCTAGGAAGTCTGTGGCATTTCTATACACTAATAATGAAATTACAGAAAGAGAAACTAAAAAAGCAATCCCATTTACCATCGCACCAAAAAGTTAAGTTACCTAGGAATAAACCTAACTAAAGAGGTAAAAGACCTATATGCAGAAAACTACAGGACACTGAAAAAAGAATAGAGGAAGATGTTAACAGATGGAAGAGCATACCATGCTCTTGGATTGGGAGAATCAACATAATTAAAATGTCCATACTACCCAAAGCAATCTACAGATTCAACACACTACCCATTAAAATACCAATGACGTATTTCACAGACCTAGAGAATTCTTCATACATTCATCTGGAACAAAAAAAGAACCACGAATAGCTACAGCAATTCTGAGAAAGAAGAATAAAGTAGGTGGGATGTCAATACCAGATTTCAAGCTATACTACAAATCAACTGTTCTCAAAACAGCCTGGTACTGGCACAAGAACAGACATATAGACCAATGGAATAGAATAGAGAACCACGATATCCACCCAAACCACTATGCTCAACTAATATTTGACAAAGGAGGCGTGAACATTCAATGGAGCCAAGATAGCCTCTTTAATAAATGGTGTTGGGAAAATTGGACAGATACATGCAAAAAATTGAAACTGGACCACCAACTTACACCAAATACAAAAATAAACTCAAAATGGATACAGGACTTAAACATTAGAAGGGAAACCATAAAAATACTAGAGGAATCCACAGGGAGCACAATCTCAGTCTTATGCCAAAAGAACTTTTTCACTGATACTGCTCCAAAGGCAATGGAAGCTAAAGAAAAAATAAACAAATGGGACTACATCAAAATAAAAAGCTTTTGCACAGCAAAAGAAACCATCAACAAAACAAGAAAGATCACTGTATGAGAGAACATATTTGCAAATGTTATCACTGATAAAGGTTTAATCTCCAAAATCTACAGCCAATTTATACAACTTAATAAAAGGAAGATGATCGATCCAATAAAAAAATGGGCAACGGACCTAAATAGAACCTTTTCAAAAGACGACAGAAGGAAGGCCAAGAGACACATGAAAACATGTTCAAAGTCATTAATCATCTGAGAGATGCAAATCAAAACGACAATGCTATACCATCTTACACCTGTCAGAATGGCAATCATCAACAAATCAACAAACGACAAGTGTTGGCGAGGATGCAAAGAAAAAGGAACCCTTGTGCACTGTTGGTGGGAATGCAGACTGGTGCAGCCACTGTGCAGACAGTATGGAGTTTCCTCAAAAAACTAAAAATGGATCTCCCATTTGACCCTGTAATCCCACTCTTAGGAATTTATCCTAAGAAATTACAAACACCAATCAGAAACACCCCTATGTTCATAGCAGCACAATTTACAATAGCTACAATTTGGAAACAGCCTAGGTGCCCGTCAGCAGATGAGTGGATCAGAAAACTGTGGTACATATACACAATGGAATTCTATGCTGCCATTAAAAAGAAGGAATTCTTACCATTTGCAGCAACCTCATTGGAACTGGAGAGCCTTATGCTTAGTGAAATAAGCCAGTCAATGAAGGAGAAGCATCACATGATCTCATTCATTTGTGGATAATAAAGAACATTATAAACTGATGAACAAAAGGATAGATACAGAGACAGTAAGCTTCAAACAGACTGTGAAATTACAGCAGGAAGATTAAAGTTAGGTGAGGTAGATAAGAGATCAATCAAAGGACTTGTATGCATGCATATAAGCATAACCAATGAACATAGACAGTGGGTGGTTGGGGTATGCCTGGGAGGGAGGGGGGCAATGAGGAGTTATGTATAAAAAATTAATAAAAATAAACTAGGAAAAAAAAGTCCTTAATGGAAAAATGTAATTTAAGAGGTTATTACTACTTGAATAAAAATGGAGCCATGTTTCATAAAAAAGGCTGTCTAATGAACTGTCAACCTAGTTTTGAATAACTGAGATTTCTTTGCCTTTTTCTATAACTAGATAATTATATTAAAATGAAAAAATAAATAATATATTAATAATCTTATTTGAAAAATAGTTGTTTTTTAACTTTATATTCTTTATTAACAGGGAGAAGTGGGAGATCAAGGAAACATTGGAAAGATTGGTGAAACAGTAAGTTTATTTTATGCTGATCCTACTTTTATATTTTAATTATCTGTAAGCATTTTTAGGAATCCCGTTAGCCATAATCAGTACTTATAAAATTGAGAATAAAAAATTCTTATCCACAACAAATTTAAACTCACTTGTGCTGTGACAAATAAAACCTACAAAAGTGGTACCTCGAGATACGAGTGCCCTAACATAGGAGATTTTTGGGATAGGAGCCATCGAGCGAGCGATTTTTGCTTTGAAATACGAGCAACATTTGAGATAGGAGTAATCGCACGGATCGGCCGGCTGCACACTACCCACCAGTTTACCGTGACTCGAGCGTCTCACAGTTTCCCACGCCTCAAGGTTACAGAATGAATTAAACTCATATCTCGAGGTACCACTATATATAAGAGAAAAGTAAGGAAAAACACAGTGTCAATATTTTCATCCAAATATTCTATCTAATAAAAGAGTAATATGCAAATTAACCATCACTCTGCTATACCCACAAGCCACGCTTACCAGCCAATCAGGAGCAAGTATGTAAATTAACCCCAATCTAGATGGCTGCGGCCACGGGAACAGAAGGGAAGCTAGGAATTCCCTGGCAATGGAGGAAGCCAATCTTTCCACACACCCTGGCAGGCCCAGGCCTCTACTCAAAGCTAAAAAGTTTCAATTATGGAAGATAAATAAATCCCAACAAAAATGACAGCAGCCATGGAGCTGGAGAAAGCAGGAGGCTAGTGTTGCCCCAGGCAATGGAAGAAGCCAAGCTTTCCACAGCCCTAGCCTGTCTTGGCCTCCACTTAAGGCTACAAAGCTTCAATTATAGAAGATAAATAAATCCTAATAGAAATGGTTGCTTGCCACAGAGCAAGTAGGAGGCTTGGCTCCACTCCAGGCTACAGAGTTTCAATTGTAGAAGATAAATAAATCCCAGATACCAGGGCCTCCACTTGGGTTGCTGGGGGCATGGCTGGCCTGAAAACCGCCACAGGCCCCTCACCCAGGCTGCCCCATGCCCCAAGGGAACCTCCACCCTGATCTGGGACACCCTTCAGGGAAAAACCAGCTGGTCCCCACCCATGCACCAAGCCTCTATCCTATCTAATAAAAGAGTAATATGCAGATTGACCATCACTCCAACACACAAGTTGGTTGTCTCCATGTGGTCAAAGATCCTGCCCCCATGTGAACACAAGATGGCCACCACAAGATGGCCAGCAGGGGAGGGGAGATGGGAGGAACCAGGCCTGCAAGGGTAGGGCAGTTGGAGGTGTTCAAGCCTGCACGGGAGGGCAGTTAGGGGTGACAAGGCTGGCAGAGGAGGGAAGTTGGGTGTGACCAGATCTCCAGGGGAGGGCATTTAGGGGCAAAAAAGTTGGCAGGGGAGCAGTTAGGCATCAATCAAGCTGGCAGTGAGTGGTTAGGTGGTGATCAGGCTGGCAGGCAGAAGCCGTTAGGTATAATCAGGAAGGCAGGCAGGTGAGCAGTAGGGGCTAGCTGTCCTGGATTGTGAGAGGGATGTCCAATTGCCATTTTAGGCCCGATCCTACCAGGCTGGGTCCAAGATTGGAGAGGGTGCAGGCTGGGCTGAGGGACACACACCCATGCACAAATTTTGTGCACCAGGCCTCTAGTAAATTATATTTATGGTCTCAGGAGCATTCTTGTTTCTAATAAGTGGTCTTTAATTTTATTTCTGATCATTTTTTGAACTAAATTTGACCTTAACATTTTTCATTATTAAAGAATTACAAGTTATCAAAACCATAAAAATGATCTAATAGCTTGAACTACATTTCTTTATATTTGAAAAATAGAATGAACTAAGAGGTAATGTGGTAGAATGCATATTATAATTTATTTCCTCAACAAACTTTTTACTAAAAAAATTTATATTACTGCAGAAGTAGGAAGATTCATGTTGTATTTGAATCAGATATTTTACAAATAATTTTATTTTATACAATGGATAAAGCCAGCTAAAATATTCTCTAACAAATAAACCTATATAACCTATATAAAGTACTATGTTAAATTAATGCAATTTTAAATTTATTTACATAGTGTGCTGGGTTGTCACAAAGCAAGTTATACCATTTAAATGAATAAATTCAAATCCTTATAACCTATCTTATGACTTAAATAAAAATAAAAAATTTTAAAGTATTTTATAAGCTTCAGTAATTTAATAACTGTATTTTCTTGTCTTATTATAAAACAACAATGTATTTTTGATACTCTTAGTTATTGTCATTACTTATTAATAAAAATAAGGAGAAGATCTATTTACTCTTAAAAGATCATTGCCATACCAATGAATTCTGAATACCTGAAGGTGAACTTTTTGTACTTGTTTTTACTTTGAAGGGAAATTTCTTTTTTTAAAAAAAAATATATTTTATTGATTTTTTACAGAGAGGAAGGGAGAGAGATAGAAAGTCAGAAACATCGATGAGAGAGAGACATCCATCAGCTGCCTCCTGCACGCCCCACAGTGGAGATGTGCCCGCAACCAAGGTACATGCCCCCAACCGGAATCAAACCCGGGACCTTTCAGTTCGCAGGCTGATGCTCTATCCACGGAGTCAAACCGGTCTCGGCTGAAGGGAAATTTCAATGGAATATTTGTATCAATTGGATTTTTCAAGACTTCGCATCAATTTTTATAACTCACATTTCTCCAAGGTTGCTCAAAGAAATTAAATGCTGTCATTTCTGAATTGTATATATATATATATAAACTAGAGGCCTGGTGCACAGATTCGTGCACCGGTGGGGTCCTTTAGCCTGGCCTGCAGGGATCAGGCTGAAACCAGCTCTCTGACATCCCCTGAAAGGTCCGGAATTGTGAGAGGGTGCAGGCCAGGTCGAGAGACCTCACCAGTGCATTATCGGGGCCAGGGAGGGACCGCAGGAAGGCTCCAGGGTGTGTCTGGTCTGTGTCGCCCTGTCCCCATCAGGGCCAGTCAGGGCTGGCTGGCTGGCCAGGAAGGGACCGCAGGAGATTGGCCAGCTGGGAAGGGACTGTGGGAGGGCTCCCAGGCATGTCCAGCCTATCTCGCCCAGTCCCAATCAGCCAGACTCCAGCAGCAAGCTAAACTACTAGTTGGAACGTCTGCCCCCTGGTGATCAGTGCACTTCATAGTAACTGGTCAAATGGTCAAATGAAAGTTGTACACGTAACTTATTAGGCTTTTATTATCTAGGACTAGAATTAATAACTAAAGTTAAAATACCAATAGAGAGAATCTTTTCTTAAAATTACAGCTATCAAACTCCTGTGTTATTTGCTTAATAGTATTGTTCTAGTTCCACATAGTGTAAGAAGCCACTGCCAATACTATCCAAAGAGACCACACAGGCAGTGGATTTATGTTATTAGAGGGAAATTAACATTTATTGATCATTTGCTATGTGCCAGGCATAATGCCAAGTGATGTGCTATATTATGGCAGTTCACTTAATTCTCAAGCAATTTGAAAAGACACTTTTTGTTAGTCCAGTTTTTTAAATGAGGAAGCTGATGCACACTAAGTAACCTGTTTAAAGTTACATAGCTAATACATTGTAGAAGTGAGATATAAACCCAGAGCTCCAAACTCCAAATCCAAAACACTATACCATGCTGGGGATCCCACCCCCCCCACACACATCCACTATCTTTATTGATGTATATTTGACAAATAAAATTGTAAGATGTAGTGTAGGTGATGATTTGGTACATATATACATTGTGAAATGAGGCCCCTTCAAGTCAATTAACATAAATGGGGATTTTTTAAAGTTAGTTGAACAACCACTTTACCTAAATGTTATAGAGTGGTTTTAAGTATCAGATAAATTATCAAACAAAAGGACCTTTCCAAGTTTGAGATCCCATCTTTCTAATTAAGGATAGGAGATAAAGGCTTTTTATCTTAGCCACTTTAGTGGCTATATTGAGTTAATTAATATATATAAAATGCCTAAAGAATGTTTTTGGATATGGTAAGTAACAACTTCAAAACCTTAGAAGCATAGTTCATCTAATCCAGAATTCTGTTAAAACTCTCTAGAGATAGTGAAAGATATGGCTGCACTTCATAACATCAATTTTATGATTTGGGGATCTCTAAGTTTATTTGTAATCACATAGCTAAATTTAACTTTTCTGTACAGCCATTTAATTGCCTTTAACTGATCTCCCCAGTTTTTTTTTCTAAATTTATACAAATTAGGAGCCAATGTGCAGCAGACTATGCCACATACAGCAATCCCATCTACATTTCATATCTGTATACTCCTTAAATTCATTTACTATAGGTGAATAATTAATGTCTATAAGTATGCCCTAAATAAATCTCTGATTTCAAAAGATGCCCGCTTATCTTCTTCATTCTAGCATTTTTCTCTTTATTTTTTTTAATAAACTGGAATTATCCCACCTTAACTGCTAGTCCTCTCTGTCTTTAACTTTCTAGGCTGAAAGTATTTGAAGAGCTGTAGAAGAGAAAATAATGTACTTTTTCAGTATTGGTCAAAAGACCAGAGTTAGGATTCGTTGATAAACATTATCAGAACAGTAAGGATATTTTAATAGCCTTTTTAACACTCCAACAGGCACTTCCATAGAGTAATTCAACATCTCATTATTATAAGAGATATAAGGTTTGGGTGACTTGTTAAGTCGTTTATTCAACAGATATTTATTATTTAGGCACATTTATTGAACATATGATTCCTGTCTTCATGAAATTTACATGGTCTATTAGAAGTTTGACAAGAATTAAATAATCACACAATGAAGTATATTATTATAAACTGTGATACATTTTATAGGAGAGATGTTTAAAGAACAGGGTGCCAAATTTGGTTCAGGAGATGAGAAAAGACAATTTTAAGGAAATGACATAACAAGTTGCAACCATAAAGAAGAGGGAAGACTGGGGAGAAAGCACATTCTTGGCATGTCCAATATGACATACTTTCCATCTCTGCCACTTACCTTTTTATATATATACAAGAACTACTTAATTTCCTTAAATATTTGTTTTATCAACAGTAAATAAATGAAAATAACTACCTTATAGAGTTTCTTGTGGGAATTAAATATGGTAACTTACCTAAAGCACTTAGCCTAGAGCCAGTCACATAGTAAAGCCTTAATAACTGTTAGCTGTAATGATGGTTGTGGTTGTTATATGTAACTAGAGGCCCCTTGGGGAGAGGGGAGTTCCTCAGCCCAGCCTGCACCCTCTCACAATCTGGAACCCCTTGGGATTATGTCTGACTGCTGGTTTAAATTGGCAGTTGATTATCTCTTGCAATCTGGGATTACTGGCTCCTAACCACTAGACTGCCTGCCTGCCTGATCACCCCTAACCACTCTGCATGTCTGCCTCATTGCCCCTAACTACTCTGCTGCCTGCCTGATCGCCCCTAATCACTTCCCTGCCTGCCTGATTGCCCCTAACCACTCGCCTGCTTGATCACCCCTAACTGCCTCTGCCTCTGCCTCTGCCCCTACTGCCGAAGCTTCCTCTGAAAGGATGTCTGGAATGATGTCCGGAAGGTCATTCGGCTATCCGATCTAATTAGCATATTACACTTTTATTATTATAGAAGATGGGCCTAAAGGGAAAGCATTTAGCTCTTTGGAGAAACTTAAAAAGAGCCAATGTGGATAGACTTTGATGAGCCAAGGAAAAAGCAACGTGAAGTGATATTAGTTAAGGAGGCAGGAGCCAAATCATTAAGGGTCATATTTCTTACTTTGGATTTGATCCTAAAGTAGGTAGGAAATCACGGAAGTATTCTAAGTAAGCCAATTACATGACTTAATTTGTGTTTTAAGATCACTCTGGTTAGAGTGGATTGGGGAATTGGTCCATGGTTGTGAGGAGCAGAAGTAGAAGAGGATAACCAGTTAGGATGCTAGTGCATAAGAGAAAGATGATTTGGGCCAAGCTGATGACAGTGGATGTAGGAGAAGTGGATATATCTGAGACATATTTGAGGTGATAATTTTGGACATAGGCTCCCAAAATGGAAGAATTCTAGTGAGTTTCCAGCATGTAATAGGACTTTGATAAACTACATTTATGATTTATCAATATTATGGGAGCATAAGAAATTAATATACATGAATCTAAGGATAATTCCAGTTCTAAAAATCTATAACTCTTTTCTGAGAATTTTAATGTTTCTAGTCTTTTTCTTGCCTGCTGATTTGTCTTCTTTGCTCTGGCTGCCCTCCAATTTTAATAATTATGTCTTTCTGGAGTTGGAGCAAACAGAACTAGACTAAATATTTTAGAGTCAAAGGCACCATAGTTTTCTCCATGAATGGGGTGATAATTTCTATTATGTTTTCTTTTTGTTGATATTCAAAACCATGTAAGCTTTTTCTTATAGCAGTCAAGTAGAATGTCTTTGGAAAATAATCAGCAGTCACTTTCAGGATTTTTTCTGTTCTGTTATTTTAAATATAAAATGTGGGATTTTTTTTCATAAAGTAACCTTGATTGCATTAAGTTCTAGTGTTACTTTTCTACCCACTTGATAAAATTCTCATGATTGTTTTATAGTCTGGCCACATTTATTTATCTCTTAAAATATAACCCAGCTATTTGATTTTACTTCATTTATTCCTTAATTTATCAATTTAGCAAGATTTCATAAGCAATCTACTGTGTCCTCTCTGTTTTCCTGCCTGCCCTCTGGTGCGCTATTGCTTAGTAAATGACTGATGAACAGAAAGGAAGAAGAAGAGGAAAGGCCATGGATAATCCTCAAAATCAGGTACTCCACTTCTCATGACAACACCTTTAAATTATAGAGCTTCTGATGGCTGGTTCTAAGCTGGATTATAACCATTCAAGACCAAATAGAGGTGGAGTCAAAGGAGGAAATACCCCCCAAAAAATCATCTATTTATTGGTGACCTATTATCTTTTTAAATCTCGAAGTAGCCCTTATAAAATAGTATTGCCATTCTGTGAGAAAACTGAATATTCATACAGCTAGTGAGCAATAGATCTGGATTTCAGATTTGAATTTTCTGCTTCGAATTCCAAAGTTCTTTTCTGTGTGGCAAACAATCACGAGTTTGTCCTGTCTTTGAATGCAACAAAGAAGCACATCCTTGGAAGTCAATGGTTAGAAAGATTTGGGAAAGGACAAATTAAAATTTGAGTCTGTAATCTCTTAGGCAGAGCTGACAAGATATTGTGATTTCTTAGAGCCAATTAAAGTGAAAGACACTAGGAAACTTTTTTTCATTTATTTATTCTATTATTTAAAATATATGTATGAAACACTTATTGTTTGCTATAACTAAATGCAACTAAATAAGACTTGATTCTCAAGTAGTATACCATTTACAAAATGAGTGAAGAATTATACACATAGTTTCACCAAAACATTAATTCTATTATACAAATGCTCTAAGAAAAATAAATAAAAGTTGCTTTGACAGCTACCATAGAGTTGATAAATTCTGGAATTCTTTGGCTAAAAATATGTTATTCTTTTCTTCAGTAGGAATACTACAACATGGCACTCAAAGCTTTTGAGAAAATGGCAGCTCTAAATTTTTATGTAGAAGAAGTCTATGCACTTTGGTTGCAAGGGTGTATTAAGGGATTTCCCTTAAAGCTATGTTGCAGTCTTTTGTTTAAAGTCTATTTTGTCTGATAAATATAACTACTTCTCTTTTAGTTTCCATTTTCATGGAATGTATTGTTCTATCCCTTCATTCTCAGTCTGTGTGTGTCTTTAAAGCTGAGTTGAGTCTCTTAAAAGCAGCATAAATTTGGACTTGCTTTTTAAAAAATCCATTTAGCTACTCTGTCTTTTGATTGGAGAATTTAATTCATTTGAATTTAAAGTGATTAGTGTGGACTTACTGTTGCAATTTTGTTGATTATTTTGTAGTTCCTTTGTTCCTTTCTTTCTTGGTGATTTGATAATTTTTTATAGTGGTATGCTTTGATTCCTTTCTCTTTTCCTTTTGTATATCTACTATAAACTTTTGCTTTGTAGCTTATCATGAGGATTACATAAAAAATCATATAACAGTATATTTTAATCTGATAATAATATACCTTTGAACATATACTAAAGCTCCCTCCTCCACAAAAGATTTGTTGTTGCAATCACCATTTATGTCTTTCTAATTATGTCCATTAAAATATTTTATAATCATAGTTATTGTTAATACTTTTGTCTTTTAACCTTTAAATTAGAGCTATAAGTTATTTACTCATCACCATCAGAGTATTCAGAATTTAACTATTTACTTACCATTACAAGTGAGATTTATATTTTCATATTTAGCATCCTTTCATTTCAGCCTGAGGATTCTGTTTAATATTTCTTGTAAGTCTAATTTATTGGAAAACACTTCAATTTCTAAAGGACAGCTTTGCCAGGTAGAGTATACTTGGTTGGCATTGTTTTTCTTTCAGCACTTTAAATATATCATCCCACTCCAGTTTGCTCTGCCAGGTTTCTGCTAAAAAATCTGTTTACAGTCTTATGGAGATTCCCTTGTATGCAGCAAGTAGATTTTCCCTGATTACTTTTAAGATTTTCTTCTTGTCTTTAACTTTTATCGTTTAATTATAACATGTCTTGGTGGTAGCAAATGGCAAGAGTTTTTTATGGCGGAATATTTCATTGTATACATATATACCACATTTCCTCTATTTGGTCATCCATTGATGGACACTTAGGTTGTTTCCATATCTAAGCTATTGTAAATAGTGCTATAGTGAACAAAGGGATGCAAAAATCTTTTAAAATTAATGTTTTTGTTTTCTTTGGATAAATACCTATAAGTGAAATTGATAGATCATATGGTAGTTTTATTTTTGTTGTTGTTATTTGAGGAACTTCCATACTGTTTTTCGATAAAGACTGTACCAATTTACATTCCTACCAACAGTACACAATGGTTACCTTTTCTCCACATCCTTCCAACATTTTTTATTTCTTCTCTTTTTCATAGTAGCCATTCTAACAGGCGTGAATATTTATTGTGGTTAATTATTAGTGATTTTGAGCATCTTTTCGTGTGTCTGTTGTTCATCTGTATGTCTTCTTTGGAAAAATGTCTATTCATATCCTCTATCCACTTTTTAAAATAAAAGTGTCTGTTTTTGCTATTCAGTTGTATGAGGTTTCTATTTATTTTGGATAATAACCCCTTATCAGATATATGATTTGCAAATATTTTCTCTCATTCAGTAGGCTTTCTTTTCATTTTGTTGATTTCTTTTGTTGTGCAGAAGCTTTCTAATTTGAAGTAGTCCCAAATGTGTTTCTCTGCAGCACGTTTTAAAGATGCTCTCCTACATTTTTGCTTTTGTTGCTTCTGCTTTTTGAGTTATATCCAAAAAATAACTGCCAAGACCAATGTCAAGTAATTAATATTTTAACAATATGAAAAAACGATGGAAGGGAAACAAAAGGGATAAACTATTTCAAAAATGTCAATTTACTAAAAAATACAATGGACTGGGAGAAAACATAATGGAATAAATTCTTACAGCATACTTTTTAAATTATATGCTTATGAATTTCATTATGTCAGAAATATCTCAGACAACCGTAGCATGCATTCCTGCAAAATACCATGAAAATTCTATGATGGTGAAAAGTGTTAAGATGGGAGTTTTTAAGTACTTAGAAAAAATAAAATACTCCTAAAGAATTCTTTTTTTAAAATATGAGAAAAATTTATAAATAGCTCTCAGACTGGATTAGAACTTTTATGTTTCAGGAAGCATCATAGTTTAATGCCTTTTTAATTATATATCAGTCTGACATGCCTGTTGAAGTTACATTGACTTTTTAAACAAAAAAAAATGGGGAACAAAATCAATGATTTTGGTGGAGAACAAAATCATGGCAGAATTATTGTTAAAGTATTAGTTCTTTTTTTCTAATTGGTGTCAATAGACATGCTGACATGACATGCCCGTCATGAAAACCTGTTCGATAATCACTTATTTTATTTTCATTGTTTCTATCTCGTATATCTTAGATGAAACTGAGAGATTGTATACATTCTGAATGGATTTTGCTGATTTAGAATTCCCTTTATGGTGCCACATGTACTAACCTGCATTTTTTCTGCCTGATTGTGAACAGGGGTTTTTTCATTTTGGTTTCCTAATTAGGCACATGCTGACATATGATAGAAATTCAGTAAATAAGTTTGAGGTCAAAATACCTGACAACCAAATGTCAATTAGAGTCCCTTCATTATCACATATTTGTAGAGACTACTTTGTGCTCATCTAGTTACAGTAGGCAAATCTAAACAATTCAGTGTCATGTAGTATTGTACATGAATGTGATGGAATTGGTCCAAATTCCAAGGTTTTTCCTTACCTACAAGGAAATGGGAACTCATAATTGTTAAATCATCTGTTGAAGGATAACAAGGCAGTTCTATTTCTCTGTGTTCAAATTTCTCCTGGAGATAGTATTAATTCAGGTTCTCTAAGGTACTGTGCCAGAAGATCCTCAAGTTTACTCCCAGACTTGAAAGACTCACAGGAATCAGCATATGGTCATACTCAAGACTAAGATTTATTAAAGCAAAGGCAGCAAAGGAAAAAGGCAAATGGCATGAAGTCTGGAAGAAACCAGCACAATTTTCCAGTCTTCTTATAGTAGAATCACACAGCCATGAGTTGGGACTTGAAGTGTGAAATGTTTCCTACCAGAAAAGCTCATCAGAGACTAATGCCCATGGTTTTCACTGGGAACTGGTCGTATAGGTGGCCTCTACCTAATGCATATCAAAATTCCAGAACTGAAGCAGATGTTCAGCATTACCATATTGTTTGTACAGTTTAGATACTCAGCCAGGAAGCATTCTTAAAAGTTTCAGAAATGGTAGGAGCCCTCCCAAAGTCCAAGTTCTCTGAAACCGGCAAAGAGCCATTGTAAGGACATCAGTCTCTAGACTGCTATGAATTCTTCTTCATAGATGTGCAGATGTAATGTTCATAAAGGTAATACTTGAGGAACATATAGTATCTTCCAAGTAACCAATGACTTACCAAAAAGTCATGATAAACTCTATTAATATCCCACTGGGGATTATTTCAGAAACTTAAATATGTAGAGAGTCACTTAAACTACCCTTGAGAAATCTCACTCTTAAAATTCAGAACCATCATAAATTGGAAGTGCTCTCTGCCCTCCTTCTTTTCAAGATCCAGCTTACTATATATCTGGTTGCCTCATAATTAGACCAACCTATGTGGCATCTGTGACAGTGGTTAGATCAATTAGTGATAGTTTTGAGAGTCTGGTCATTAAAGAAGGAGAACACTGATCATTTTTTTTCTTTTTCTTTTTCTCTATGTATTTCAGAACTCCAATTCAAGAGAAGGGTCATATAAAACCATACTCAAAGTTTTTGCTTTATAATTCCCAGTGGGCTTTGTTCTTGAATAATAACAAGGAAGAAACCTATTTGGCTACACTTGGTACCCGAGGTAGCTGAGAAATAGCTGAGTTGCAGTCTTGTACTCTTATTGGATAACTAAATACCTTCTAGGATTCAGCATACTTTGATAGAACTCTTCTATTGTTCTTGACTTCCTAAGTAAGGAGTCAGGATATTTATATTATGAATTGAGAATTTGTGAATTGTCCTTGGCAATGTTGACATATAACCTGATTGGCATTTTCAAATTATTAAGGACTCCAAAGGTCTGCTGTATAAAAAAAGAATCTAGGTAAATTTATACAGACCAGCCAGTGTTCCCCATGACCTGAGTAAAGTAATGGAGAAGATGAAGTGCCAGCATTATGATACACAGGGCCACTTTGCTAACTTCCTTAGAGAGAATTAGCAGTATGAGAAAGCTAAGAATTCACATGTAATTTTTGTGAAATTGCTCCACATTCTCATACAGGTAGTGAGAGCATGATTAAGCTTCAGTATTTTCAGCACAATGCTATTATGATTATACTCAACAGCGTATTTCAAGACCCTGTTCTCTACCCAGAGAGAGTTTTCTACCTGAAGGTACTACTAACTTACCTAGCATATTGTACAGTGGAGCAAAACCTAAACCAAATGTCTCTAAAAGTTAATATTAGGGAATTAGTGGGCAACATCATACACAGTCTGGAAGGCACAAAATAAAGACAAGAATAGGCCAAATAGTGATGCCAAAGCTTTATAGGATAGAAATTCAGAACTAGCAGGAATAAGTGATACAAGAGATCATAATGAAAAGGAAAATGTGACCCAGTGTGATGTTACCTGCAAATAATATCTTCACCTTTTAGGAGAACTTTCTAGGTTTCTCTGCAGCAAATTTTAAAGATGCTCTCCTACACTTGAGCCCTAAAAAATGCCATATATATCAATTAAGTGCTCTTGAAAAGAACCATCATCCAAACAGTTGACAGAGAAGTTCAGAAGCATTAGTTGTTGTCTAAGGAGAGAATAAAAACAGACTCTTAACACATTCTTCTTCCTCTTCAATTTCCCTTTTTCTTTCCTTATTTTTTCATAACCAACATGTGGGTGTGGAACTAGCCTGTTTTATGTCTCTGCTCCTCCTACCAGTCTTGATATGGCTTTTTTGTACTGTCAATTATAGGACCTCTGTTTAGCTATATTTCATATAGTTGTGAGTAATGGTTCTTTTATAGTTTTGTTGTAATTTTGATGTGGTTGTGGGGAGATATGAATATCATATTTACCTACTCTGCCATCTTGACCAGAAGTCCTAAAAGATTTCAAATACCTTTAAATACCAGAGTGCTTTTCCTTTTTCTTATGATTAAACTAGTGGCCCAGTGCATAGATTCATGCACATTGAAAGGAAATTAAATTGGAAGGTAGCTGGTGGGGTGGTAGTGGGTGAGATTGGCCAGACACAACCTGGAGCCAACCTCCGGTGGTCCCTCCCTGGAGTGGAGCCATGGATCGAAGGGCCTTTGCAGAGTGAGTGGGGTCCCTCTGGCAAGTGGGTTCCCAGGGCTTAGCCTGTGGTGACTGGGCTGAAACTGGCTCTCCGACATCCCTCAAGGGGTCCCTAAGTATGAGAGAGGACTCTACAAAGTTTCTGTAGTACAGAGTGTGAAACGCAAACACAAGTGTGCCATAAACCAGATTCAGGCCAACAGTGCCCCAGCAACAACATAACCCATGGCCAAAGGTGAAATCACGTGGCCCAGCAAGGAATCAGGCTCCCTCCTCTCTGGTTCTAGGAACAACTCAGCAGCTCCTTCATTGAGCGTCTGCCCCCTGGCAATCAGTGTGCATCATGCCTACCAGACAATCAGGCAGTTGGACAGTTGGACGGTCGCTTAGCCTTTTATATAAAGAGATTATAGAATTTTAGAACTAGAAAGTATAAGAAGGGTTATCTTATCCATTCTCCTTGCTTTTTAGAATTGGGAAGATGGGGTCCAAACTAGTTTTATGACATGCTTCAGAACTGAAAATCCAAACTGAAGCTCATGTCTCTAGACTAGTACTCCACCAATATCATGCTGTTATTTTCCTCATTTTTAGGTACAGAAATTATTGTGGAAACCAGGGTTGATGGGAAACATCAGACAATAGATTTTCTCTGATTCTAATTTTGACTTTAGGTGGAGTCCACAAAATACTCAGAACTCTGAGTTCTCCATAAAAGAAATACAGAACTCATTTAATGTTTCATTTGTGAAAACTATGTGTTATGATTATAAGCATATATTCTCCTCTGTGAATGATCCTGCCAGTGATTAGGAAGAGCTTGAATTCAAATGTTTTGCAACACTATTGCTATAACAAGAGAATTCCTCTTATTTCTCATTAACTTACTTTAAAAAAATAAGAAGTTCAACCAAGATAGGTGATAGCCCTGTACCAATATACACTTCATTGCCTTTGATTTATTGCCAAGAGATTCTTTTAAAAGAACAGAGTATGTGAACAACATTGCCAGGCAATTTAGTGCAGGGAGAAGAGCACCATTTGCCTTCCTAGTCTCAAGCCTCTCATAATATAAGCATGAGTAAAAGCATCTGTTGAATAGACATTCCTGGCATATTCTTTTAATAACTGCCAGACCCTCCTGAGGCAAAACTTTATTCTGAACTCTTATTTTATGACTACATGTATGATCCAAAGGAATAAGAGTCCAGAAGTTGTTAGAGAAATTTTAGAAACAAAAATCTCCATGTGGATACTAAATAGACCATCCAGCTATAGGAACCTATGTATCGAAATGTCAAGTGTCTGAAGTGGAGGAACTGTGATGCCCAAATAAACTGTTGTCCATTCTAGAAGCTCTGAAATAATAAAGTGCTTGCTTATGTTTTCAATTTAACTGATTACATAAAATATTCCATGTTCTTTATTAATGCCTAGCATTTATTATATTCTCAAATAATATTTGCTAACTAAATGAATACATGAATTTATTTTATGGCACTTCTATACTTTTTAAAAATGTTAATGATACAAGCTTATTATATAATTGTCTTTTCTTTCGTTAGTCACCATTATTTACAGATAGTTTATCTTTAATTTTAAGAAACTCTAAATTAATAGGGCTAATTTGGCATAGTTTTATTTTCAAAGACTCAGTATAGTACAGATAAGGAATAATCATTTTTATTTACTTGTACTCCTGCCTCATTCCAGAAAAAAATAACTGAGTTACCCATAGCCTATTTTCAGTAAATGGTGATCTAGCATATCTCTACGCTTCATTGTTTCCTCAATTTGTTTATTTTAATTTCTTAGGCACTAGATATTGGTATGGTAAGATTTTCTACACATAAAATATAAGCTCACATCACTTAACCAAAGAGAAGTGGGCTTAAATAATATTTGTAAAGTAAGTCAAGTATTCTGAAAAATAAATTGTAATAAGCTATAATTTTTCTATAAGGTGTCTTCAGTCTTTGGTGAGCTCCAATAACTTCCATCCCCAAACTACTAAGAAAAGATTTATAACTCAGCACAAAGGGAAAGAGCTGACTATCTCACTCCAGATGCTATTTCAGAGTCTCCCTCAGGTTGGATTTGGGATACATCCCAAATGCTATTTTCTTGTACTTGGAACATGGGAGCCAATCCCCAGAAACCACATATATTCTTCCCTTTTAGAAAACAGGATAAAACATTCTGTTTATTTTAACAATGTTAACAATCATTACCCAGGTATTAAAAGATGGTTTTGGGTGTGTACCTTAGTAACCACACTACTATGACAGTTATATTTTGTGTTCATCAAACATAAGAAAACAGTGAATATAGGTAGGAGTTCCCCATGTTTTCCCACAAATTCAGGCTTTGATTAAAAATGAAATCTGCCCTTGTTGACTAGTTCAGACATAGTTTACCTTAGCAATTTTCAATTTTTCCAACAATGAAGATAGTTTTTACAGACCAGCAAGTAGTAGTTGTGCTTTTGTGTAATTAGAATACTCTCAGAACCTCACTGACACTGCAATAATTCCAGGATTCTCAGTGGTTAGAACCCCACAGTTAGGGATATCAGCACAGTTGGGGTATTGCAGAAGTAGACTGCTCGGATGGCATTTTGCTACAGGATATTATAGGAAGCAACACTTTTGAAAAGAGGATGAGGAAATAGGATTGGGAGAAGTCAAACTGATACAGGCCTGCTAAATCTCAACAATCCTTATACGAAGCACTTAATCCCTTATAATCCAGTGTGCTGGACTGAATGGCTGGCTTTTATACTCTAATTCAAGTAGTCATTGTATATGGGCCACCTTGAGAAGAGTATGCCTTTGATCAAGAAGGCCCTCCAAAACTGAGGCAAACTTTGAAGCTGATGATAGCTTGGGCAAGATATTCTCTTTTGAAGGAATCTCTGGGTGGCCCATCTTTGTGTTCACCACACTTTACTCCTTGTGTCATTTGGACCTACTTCTCCGTAACCTTCAAGGATGCTGCTGCTTTAAGGTTCTGGTGAATTTTCTTCCAGAGGAAAACGTAGGAGTTAGTGGTATAAATTATAGCACCTAATTCTACAATTGATTTTAGGAACAAAAAATGATATCAACCTTCTCTTCCTTTCCAATGATCACAGTAAATTAACTGTGCCAAGATGGGACTTTTTTTTTCCTTTTTGCTCTTGGTGCCTGGATACAGGGAACTTGAAGTGCTCAGGAGGCAGCCATAGAACTCTTACTGTGTCACCTGATGAAATGTGTCCTCTTTGGAGAACAGGGCCTACATCCTGAAGAGCTTACATTTTGTGGCAATGGAAAGTAGAGGATCTCCCATAGAGACATTAGGAGTTACAGTAGGTAGGACTAATTCTGCTGATACCCCTTGGTTTTAAAACCAATGAATATTTCCTATTGAAAATACAGTACCATATAAATACCTTTAACTCAATGTACTTTTTCATCCTATGGAATTGGCACTCTGTCCTCATTAGGTATCACCTCCTCATTGGCTGTTTATCTCCACTTTTCCAGTGCTCAGTGATCTATTAGATCCCATGGACATAAGCCCTCTTCCACACTTTAGTTGCTATTAAATGGGGTTTGTGGTCTGACACGTGTTTTGGAGATCCTTCACGGTAGATTAGACACTTTGTAAGCCCTAATATCCTGCTGCTAATTGAAGCCTGAGTGTGAGAAATATCCCATTCCCACAGTATATGTGATGTCTATTGTAATAAATCATTGAACCATCCAGAGTAAACTTGCCCACAGTAGCTGGTTGGCCTTCTGAATAATGCCAGCATATCACAGCTCCATGTTGTTCTCTGCTGTTGGCAGTTAGGATATTCAGTGGCAGCAGTGATTAATTTGGCCTTGATAAACAGGAACCCAGGATGGTTCAGCCCATGAACTTCCATCTCTCCAAGCATGTCCCTTCTATTCATATGGCAATCCTCTAGCATTGAGGTGACTGATGACCAAGACTTGCTGATGTCAACTTCCTATGTCATTCCATTTCTTTCCAAGTACTCGTCCATTATTGATCATTTCTAGCAGGAGTTGATATTTGATAGAAAAATCTTTGCACTTTTTGTCTAATATGCCCATCCACATGCCTTTCTCAAACCTTGTCCCCACTCTTACAATATTCTTCCTTTCATGGGCCTAACCAACCAGCGGAGTCACTTACAAATACTCATTAATCTGTACATACTCTAATTTCAAGCCATTGCTCCTTGCCACAAAGTGGATGATCTGAAGCACTGCCAGGAACTCTGCCCATTAGAAAGATGTCCCTTTGCCACTATCTTTCTAGGCACCCCCAAGTGAAATTATAGTCAGCCTCCATCTATTTTCAGTTTGTACCTGTATACAGTATTAGTATCTTCATCACCTTAGGCTGCTGTAATGCAATGCCATAGACTGGGTGGCTTCAATGACAAACACTTATTTCTTACATTTCTGGAATTAGGAACCCCACAATCCAGGTATAGTGACACACTTATATCCAAACACACAGAAGCTACTGATTGTTGTTAGTAGTCACCACTAACCTTCTATTTGCCAAATTCTATGACTGTATCTCAATGCTGGTCCTTCTCAACCCTGCCAATATAACTCTGAATTCTCTCTCCTTGAAACATTTTTCTCCCTTAACTTTCTTTGCACATTCCTCATTCTCCTTCTGACTCTTTTATTTTCTTTCCTCTTTTATTTCTTGTCCCCCAAAGAATCTTCATTAAGATTCTTTCCTGTTCTTCATCTGTTATTGCTATAAATAGTACATCATTATGATTTTTCTATAAACTTATGAAGTAATAGTTCAAGATAGGCTCTCAGCAATCATAGCAAGTCTCATGGCTAATTCTTCATCTTTTATTTAACACTGGCCTCTCCCCTGATGTGTTGTTTTCATTGTAATATGATTGTCATAAGGGTCATTACACTTAACCTGGACTGCTTCTGACTACATACCCATTTTCTGTTTTTCTCATCTCTACGCAGTGAGTACAATCTTGTCATTCCTCCTTTACTCAAACCAACAATAGTTTTTCTACAAGACAAATTCTTCTGTAAATATCACAAACACAAATTTCTCTCTTGGCATTCAAAACCCTTAATAGTATATCACCAATATGTTTATATCAGTCTCCTTTTTGTACATATTCTGTATCTCAAACAATCTAGATTTGTTTTATGTTGCTAAGTGTTTTACCACTTGCTACCTTCCATTTTCTGTTCAAATCATTCCATTTTGAATATACTTCCAACATTTCATCTCGTCAACAGTAAGCCATACCTTAAATACTGCCTTCTCTGTAAAGCCCTTTCTTATGTTCTCAATAGGATATATTATACCCTGCCTTTGCATTATATAGCATTTTACTTTTTCTTCTCTTAACTTACAGAAAATATGAATTTATCTTACCTAACTTATTAGATTATGAATTCCTTTGTATATTTACTTTTCTTTGCTTCCAGGGTCTATGGGATGGGCATATAAATATATGTTTAATATAACTTTCTTCATATTATTTTGCATTTATTGAACAAATTGTTTTGTGACCTAAACTAGAAATGGTTCTGTGCTTTTTATGCCAGCTATGTGAGGTCTGCTTGGTGCTTTCTTCTCTTTTATATCTCTTTGTTGAAGTGCTCATTGTGTTTACCCATTCTTCTCCCAACTTTGTGACCATTACTTTAAACTCTTTATCAGGTAAATTACTTATTTCCATTTCAAAAGTGATATACTTTTCTGTAGTTTTATCTTCTTGTTTTCTTTTTTTAAATTAAATCTTTATTGTTGAAAGTATTACATATGTCTCCTTTTCCCTCCATTTGAACATATTCCTGTGTTTCTACATTTTACTTGACTCTCTCTGTTTGTTTTTATGTATTAGGCTAAAAGAGCTACCATTCCAGTCTTGAAGGAGTAGCTGTGTGTAAGAGATTCACTTATTGTTCAACTTTGCCTTAGCTCTCAGTTGTCTGCCGAACCCTCCTGATTATCGATCTCAGTACCCTGATTTACTCTTTATCAGTCCCAGTTGCTGAGAGTGTGCCAAGACCTGTTCATGTTCCAAAGGGAGGGGACTCAGTCAGCATATAGTTTTAAATTGATTGGAAGTCACTCTCAGGCAGCTGCCTTCAAAGTTTGCAAAAATATGTGGTCCTATGAAACCACAGTGATAAATCCTACTGACCTCCAGACCCGGTGATCTGGAGGTATCCCCTAGGCAGCCATTGCAAAAATTGGGTTCCACATGAGTATAGAAGCTCCTTTCTGGCTGGTATCAGTGAACTGTAGCAAGGACAAGCAAGACTGCAAAGTTGGTGTCTCCTGGGCTATGTTCCCTTCGACCAGCTCTTTAGCCTCTGGATGTGTGGCAAATTTGAAACCTGCCCCTGATGCCAAAGCTCCAGGACAAGTAAATAGGCCTCATCACAGGGAGACTAGGTGTGTTTCAGCCTGCTGTGCAGTGTCCTGGGATGGTAGCCTGTGAAGAATTGTCTCTCTGATTGACTGAGTCCCATGGGTGAAGGTGGTCAAGAGGTACAAACTCCCCATCATAAAATAAATGCCATGGAGGTGTTCTGTATGACATGGTGACTATAGTCAGTAATATTGTATTGCCTAATTAAAAGTAGCTGAGTAAATGTTCTGATCACAAGAAAAATATTTTGTAACTTTGTATGGTGATGGATAGTAACTAGACTTATTGCTGTGACAATTTTACAATGTATACAAATATTGAATCATTACATTGTACACCTGAAATGATTATAATATTACTAGAGGACCAGTGCACAAAATACATGCACTGGGGGAGGTGTGTCCCTCAGCCCAGCCTGCACCCTCTCCAATCTGGGACATCCATCTCACAATCCAGAACTGCTGGCTCCCAACTGCTCCCCTGCCTGGCTTCCTGATTGCCACTAACCACTTCTGCTTGCCAGTCTAATCACTCTACCAGACTGATGCCTAACTACTCCTCTGCCAGGCTGTTTGCCCCTAACTGCCCTCCCCTGCAGGCCTGGTCACCCCTAACTGCCTTCCCCTGCAGGCCTAGTCACCCATAACTGCCTTGTTCTGCAGGCCTGGGTTCCCCCCTTAACTGTTCTCCCCTGCAGGCTTGGTCCCTCCCAACTACCTTTCCCTGCTGGCCATCTTGTGGCAGCCATCTTGTGTGTTGGAGTGATGGTCAATTGGCATATTACTCTTTTATTAGACAGGATATGTCAATTATACATCAATTTAAAAAGAAAAACTGTGAATGCATCACTTTTTATAAAATTTGCTGGATTATAAATTTCACAAAAACAGGGACTGTGTTTGAATTTGAAACTCATTTCCTTTCAGCATAGAGCCTGTCACACATTAGATATTCATAGAGATCTATTTATTGACTCAATAGATTAATTAATTATGATGTGAAGTCAAAGGCTGCACACCTATACTAGAGAGGATTTTACGCTAAGATAAATTTTAGGATTGGTTAGAATGGGAAATAATGATTTCAGATTATTTAAAACTAGATGCTATATGAGCAATGCAGTATATATATTTTTTTTTTCTAAAAGGGACCTGTTGGTTTACCTGGAGAAGTTGGGATGATTGGAAGCATTGGTGAAAAGGTAATTTATTTCATTATTTTGTTCAGTAGTGACACTGCTAAGCTATACTTAAAAGATAGGCATTCATATGATATATTTAATGTTAATTAGAAATCACTCATAATTTCAAACACATTACCTATACTGAATCTTTTTAATATTTTGAAATATAGCTACTAGCATATACAGGGTACCCACAAAATGTATATGCACTTTGAATAATTATAAATTTGGTGTTTATTAACACACTGTTCATTTTAAATTTTTAAAAGAATCTACAAATATGAATAAGTTTTTCTGGTCAATGCCTGTTTTCAAACCAATGACCATTCTGCTCCAGGCACTGCTAATAATGCGAAGCAATGAAATCACAAACATCAAGAATCATTTCGTTTGGTATTTGTGCATCCTCAATTCATTGACTATTGCCAGTTTTGTACCATAAACTTTGCCTTATATATCCTCATAAAAAGAAAGTCTATTGGCATTTTAGGATAAATTTCCTTTATTCAAAGCACAGTCTGGTTTCACCCATTTTTTTAAATCAGTTAAACCTGAAAAGGAGTGAAAGTTAAGTGAGTTATCAGCAATAAAGTGTATTTACATTTTGGGAGGATACCTTGTAAGTTTCTTTTTTTAACCTTTATTGTTGAAAGTAATACATAGGTCCCCTTTTCTCCTATTAACCTCTTCCAGCCCTCTCCAGTCCCCTCCTGAGGCAACCCTATTGTCTGTGTGTCCACGGGTTATACATAAATACATACACGCTCATTGGTTGATCTCTTCCTACCCTCCATCCCTTGACTATATGTTCTAAGTTTTAAATTTTTGGTTAAAATGCAATTTTTTTTAAATATCAGAAATTAGAATAATGTATACATGTAAGTTATGATTAGAAGGGACAATTTTTCTTTCTAGGTGTAGCTCAGTCATGACTAATTAACCTGCCTCAATGTTTTTCTTATCTCTTTGTATTAAAAGGGAGAGCGTGGAAGTCCAGGTCCAGTAGGTCCCCAGGGAGAGAAGGGTGCTATGGTAAGAGCTCAGTGGTTTAAAAGATATGTTTCCAAAGAACATAACAAAGTTGAGGCATTCCAGATATAGAATTATCTTGTATGCAATATAAGTAAGTGAAAAATGCTATTGTATAGTAAATTAGCATTAGAATTTTCTTCTCTTTTAAACAGTTTACATTTTAGAATGCTGTATGAAAAGAAAAAATCTTTCAAATCAGATGGCTTGATCAGACATTTTTAAATGTGACATAAACTAGAACAAATGATTATTATCAATACAAGAGTCTTGCTTTCAGAAAATGTAATGTAATGGCACATAATACTGTCTACAGTTTTATTTGACCTAAGTTATTCATTAATGTTTTGACTTCTATATTATCAGAAAAGCAGTATTGGGTTTGTTGTTATTGTTCTTTAAAACTATCTCTAGTTATTGTCAGCTAGGAAATTTAACATAACCATAGACTAATCAAATTTAGGAATTATTTCCTCCTAAAACATTCCCTGAATCAGTATCAATAGCATAGAGGGCATGGTCCTCCTAAAATTGAGTAGCCAGAACATTTGTACATATTGGCACTCATTAATTATTAAATTCCATAGCCTCTGAAAATTATGTGATTTCATAATCTATATAACATAAACTTCAGAAGACAAATAAATATTCTCTTCTCGATAGGTTATAATATGTGATTCTGGCTAGTCAATTTTTTTTCCAGGCAAAACATTTCTAATAAAAGGATGCACAGCTTTTATGTAATTACTAGAGGCCCCGTGCAAGAAAATTTGTGCACTTGGGGGGGGGGGGTGTCCCTCAGCCCAGCCTGCATTCTCTCACAATCCAGGACCCTAGGGGGACATCCACCTGCCAGCTTAGGCCCACTTCCCAGCCTATTCTGGCAGCCTGGGAGCCCTCGAGGAATGTCCAATTAATAGCCATTAGTCGGACATTCTTAGCGATGCTGTAGAGGTGGAAGAAGCTCCTGCACTGCCACTGCGCTGGCCAGCCATGAGCCAGCTTCTGGCTGAGCTCTGATCACCCTTTGGAAGCACACTGACCACCAGGTGGAAGCTCCTGCATTGAGCATCTGCCGCCTTGTGGTCGGTGTGCATTATAGTGACTGATCGTTCCTAGTCATTCTGCCATTACAGTCAATTTGTATATTATATAGGATTTTTTTTATTTCTATTGTCTATCTGTGGAACATTTCCTATAGTCTCATCTCTAGGATAAGAGAGAAAGATCAGATCATTGCTTTTTACTGCTACTTATAATTTACTGGTTTTTCTTTAATGAAAATAATTAGATATAATGGAGAGTTTATGTCTTTTATATTTTTTTTTCAAATTTTAGGGATATCCAGGTCCTCCTGGGGTCCCAGGACCCCTGGGTCCACCTGGCTTACCTGTAAGTACAGAAAAGATTTTATATCCTTTCTAAAATGTCTGTTTAAATTTAAATCCATCATTTTGGTTATTCTATGTTTTTATGCAAAATAAGTAATGTGTAAAACTGATGGAGACTGCCTCTCTCCCCAATCAATGCAAAGCACTCTAGAATACATCATGGTGTCTTGAACTTCCTCACCTCTACTTGTTACATAAGCTTCTGCCCGCTTCTAATAGTACAACCAGTTTCAATTCTGTTACCTAAAACTAAAAAGACATTTAAACTTCCTTTTGAATAACCACCTATAAGAAAATAGGGTCAGTAGTCAAGATTAGAAGTTAGACCAATTGAGTATACAAATTACAGGCATAAGTTCCAACATTGTGTGTGTGTGTGTGTGTGTGTGTGTGTGTGTTTGTGTGTGTTAGGAATTTACAAGTATTTTCAACCAAACACAATTATAGAGAATATACCTTTATTAAATAAAACTGGAGTTTTTCAAAATACTCTGTTTTTGCTTAGAGAAAGAAAATTAAATCTTGTCTCTTAAGGGATAATGTTTGTTTATCAAAATTTAAAAGTGTTTGTAAACTTGAAGATGAAAGAGGTAAGCCTTTATGATTCCCTTCGCAAAACTATTCTTTTGAGAAATAGTTTATGCTATTTTGTGAAGATGCTTTTTTGTAGAAAATCCCCATTTTACAGTATAATGAAAGATGTGGTATTGACTTCTAAAATTAGGAATACTAATCTAGGGACACAATTGCCAATCTTTTTACTAACATCAGATAATAAATAAATGTGAAATCTTGTAGAAGTTTATTGGTTTTATTTACCTAATGTTATACAGAAAAATAAAATTTGTTTTCTAATTAGTCTTTATTGAAGACTATAAGGCATAAAAATAATTCATTGTAATTGACTTAATAGCAACTTCATCTTCATTACAGGCTATTTTTGTGGCATGTTAATTGGAAACATTTTGTGGCTTTTTTCATAGTAACAGAAAAAAATCTATCTTTGTGTTATGGGATTGTCATAAATGTCTAGAATAATGGGAAAGAAATCTTGGCCATTGTTTCTTTAAGGAACCAGGCAGGGTAGACTGGTATCTTCCTCCACTACTGATTTATGTATGTTCCTCCAGAAAACAATTCACGAATATTAAAAGCTTCCCATTCTTTGTTCATGGTGTCAATGCCCATAAATGAAACTATTCCAAATAGAAGGAACATCAAAAGCACAATATTGGGGGAGGAAACATGGTACTTTTTTAACTAAAGCATATTTTTAAGGAGGCTAATCAGTTTTTATTAGTATATGTGTGTTTTGTTTTTTTCATTGACTTCAGAGAGAGGAAGGGAAAAGGAGAGAGAGATAGAAACATCAATGATAAGAGAGAATCATGAATCGGCTACCTCCTGCATGTCCACACTAGGGATTGAGCCCACAACCCAGGCATGTGTCCTGACTGGGAATTGAACCATGACCTCCTGGTTTGTGGATCTATGCTCAACCACTGGGCCACACCGGCCTGGCCAATCAATTTTACTTTAAGAATTCTCAAGGGGAATTACATGTTTTAAGAAAGGGTATAACTACTATTCTGATAACATTTCTGTGACTCATATAACTGATTTTAAAATTTTCATCATGTAGGGTCATGTTGGGGCAAGAGGACCACCTGGGAGTCAAGGTCCTAAAGGACGAAGAGTAAGTTATCTAATGAAGGAAGTTATCTTCATCTCAAAAATTACTTCCTAATGATGTGTTCCACAAAAATAACTTTATATATTCTAGATTGTGCTGAGATATTATTGGATTTTCCTTGTTTTCATTATATTTTGTGAAATACCTATATTTATTGAAATAATTACTCATAATCATTTGTATTTATAAAACTATGCATTTCTGCTATGAATTCCACTAATTCATATAGAATTCTTTTTTCTTATTCCCAGCTTCCAGTTTCATTCTTTGAAGGAGCTTTTAATGTGAAGATTTTTAAATAAATTCTTATTTTACTCATAAGAGGCTCATATAGCACGGAATAGTAGCATCATAACAAAATAAGAGCAATGGGAAGTGGAATGAAGTTATATGGGATAAACAAGAGGTGATATGATTATAATGTAGAATTAAATGAAAAACCTTACTCTCTTCTTTTTAAACATTAAATCTTATTTTCTTTTTGGGTTTTGTTTGTTTGTTCATTTAAAGAAACAAGAATCACAATTTGTTGCATGCCTGGCACTTTTACATGCACTATATTGTCTTACTTAATACTCAAACCACTCTAACAAGGGGAGGCAGAATCGCAGATATTATATTTCAGACAAGAAAAGTGTATGACCCAGAGTTTCAGTGTATGACCTTATACACACACAGAGAAATGATACAACTAGGATTCAAAATTAATGTGTGTGCATCCAAAGCCTTCACCTATTCAATACTGTAGAGAATATTAAGGAGTATTTTTCCCTTGATTAATTTGAAACTATGGGCTTTAAGAATTCTTTTTTCTTTCTTGGCTGTATCTTGATTTTATAGGTAATGAGGAAAATACTTAAAATTTCTATGAACGTGGTCTCCAACTGACAAAGGTTAAAAGCAAAACAAAAATTGCTCTTTTTGGCATACAAGTGCTCAGTTTGAAATAATGGTTATAATTCCATGTCCTGTGTTTTAGGTGAGAGCACATTTGTCTTTTATTCTTTCGTTGCTAAAAAATAATTTTCCTTAGTGGGTGACAGATTTACAGCCTATAAATAATTCTGATGGCCACATCTGTTTTTAGCCCAACTGAGATTTAAAATAATAGAATAAAAAATAATGGTAGATGATCTGGGCTTACAGAATGTCATTTGGTGGTCAGTATCCTGCCAGCACTCACTACTTGGTCAGGTCAAATGTGTTTATTCAACTTTGTATTACTCATAGTGGGAAAGTTCAACCAATTTTGTGACACGCGAAATAAAGAAGAAAGATTTGTGCTTTTTGTTAATTAAGTAATTGAGATCTTATTGATTATCCCATCAGAAACCATGTACCCAAGCAAGATCTGCTCCTGAACCACTTGTGCCTTCTCATAACCACATGGGACGCACTGCGATGTTCTGACCTCTGTATGACCTCTGGGTAGATTATTACTGTTTCCTGATTTGCCATATTGTCCTCAACTCTCACCTCCTCAAGGATCTATTTCCTTTCACCCTCCAGATACATTTTCCTGATTCTTTTCCCAAATGGCTTCTCATCGTTATTTAAAGTTCAGCCAGTACTTTTTAAACAAGGAGACTTTGTTTAGAAATAAGGATTTTGTTTAGAACAAAAATGCATTCTTTACCGAAAAAAATATTTCAGGCTCTCAATGAACATTGAGAATACAAAAAAAGTACTGACAACTCAAATATTTGAGGAAGAATATACGGTAGTATTAGGAACTTCCATTCTAGCTGACTCCCAGTATCTTTCTGCTTCTCCTCTCTCATCAATCTTTTTCCACCAGGGATATGATCTCAGCACCTTAAATTGTTCCTTCCCAGCCTAACTCACACAAAAAAATGAAAACCTACGTCCAACCCACTAAGATAAATTAAAAGGGTATCTGGTTGGGAGTTCCTGTGCCCAGTCCTAATCTGCCACCCCAGGTGAGGAGGTGCGTGTTTCCAGGATACCTGTAACCTTTAGTTTGTGGCTCCCAGCTGTGTCACAGTACGCTGGAGGGGAAACTTGCAGTGGGTGTATTTGCACTGAGACCACACAGAAAACTATCATTATGGAAGTAATGCATATATAGCCTACTGTTCTGCCTGTGATCTATATTGTTAGCAAACGGATTTGTGGATTTCAGGAATAGTAGGACTACTCCCCACTGAGTCTGCCTGCTCATCTACTCTCTCCTGTCCATCCACCTGATTCTAACTAACATTTATTGATTTCTTACACTTTGGCATACAGTCTTATTGCACCATGGAAGATTCTACATTAACTATACCTTAAAACTAGGTCAAAAACTAGTTTATGATGTAGGGGCTTTTGAAGTGTCATGCAATATTGTCATTTTTCCAGAAGCTAGGAAAATCTTAGGCACACAATAATACCTATCATCTCAGGAAACACCTATACAACTTAGCATTATGAAAATTGGTTAAAAGAAAATATAAATATATTGAATCTAAGTTAGATATTTGTTCTGTCAATAAAGGCTATTAAATTCATTCCTAGATAATTAGCTTATTAAAATTGATTACAAGGGTGATGGAAATGAGTTTGGAATTCTCATAAAAGTCTTCCTAAATAAACTAGTGTGCAGTTTATATTAATGTTTTGGTTCATTATAGATTTTTAAATTTTAATTGTAGCATTCATATAAATTGGTGGTTCTATTTTCTATCATCTAATACATTTAGGATTATATTGATTATTCAAGAATTTGGTTAACTCCTTAAGATTACTGCCTACAATTTAAGCACAAAACATGCTTAGTTTATGTAGCTGGGCTATCAGACTTTATTTCAGCCTTTAAAAGCCACTAATAGCTAACTTCAACTTTTTTAAAAAGAGGATACAAAGATTAGATTTCTTTAGCCAGGATACCTTCTCCAAGAGTTTTATAAGTAATTAAATATGTTAAAGTAGGTATTAGAAAAGTAACTTTTTACCCATTTAGGTGCCTATTTTAATACTGTTTGTATAATTTTTAAAGCTTATTTTGTCTCAGGAGTCATAGAGGGGTAACTTCTACAATCAATATCAAAATGAAATTTACAGATCCTGAAAAAGTTTAAAAAAGAAAAAGACGCTGATAAAGCTAGCTTTTAGTTTGCTAACTGATCCTTAACTGGAGCTAGGGAGTTCTAAACCTTCCTAGACATCTGACAGCCTTACCTAGCCTTTGAACTAGTAATCTAGGGCTTTATAGCCTTTAATTAATTTAATTGCTAATGACTATACTTAAACTTTTTATATTAATTGCATTTATCTTTGTTTTCACTGTAGGAACAGAGACTTCTATTTTTTATTTTTTTTGTTCCCTGTGTAATTCTGGATTAGTAAATGAAATAATAAATGTGAAAGTATTTTCTTAAATTTATTTATTTATTTATTTATTTATTTATTTATTTATTTATTTATAAATGGTATGTTTCTTTATTGACTTTATTGAGGTGACATTTGTTAATAAAATTATATGGGTTTCATTCATACAATTCTATATTGTGTGTTCATCAAGTCACGTCTCCTCATGTGAATATTTTTTAAAGCAAAAGTATTTTTTGATGTAAAATGTTGAGTGGTGATCATTACTACATGTATCACTTAATTTTGGAGGGAGTTTCTTTCAGTTATAATACCAATCAGTTCTTTACTTGTGAATGTTTATAGTCGTTTTGTAACCTCTTCTAAACTTCAGGTCCTCTATTTCAGCTTGAATTCACTTGCTAACAGGATTAACTTTGATTTCTTTTTGACCTTTGAAAAATCTTATAAACTTCATAAAGCATAGTTATTCAAAGGTTTTGAGTACTTAAACATCATGTAAGTCTGGCAACATGATATATTCATCATGTAAGTATATCTGCAGGCTTTAGTTTCTTCATCTTAAAAAGTGGGGCTTATACTACTTCAGTCAGCACACTAATGACAGTAGGTGATCTGTCTGCTGAGGCAGAAACTGGCGGTTAATTATCAGACTTAACGCCTGCACTAGCTGCATGCAGCCTTTTCTACATTTGTATCTATATTGAGGCATCCACTTCAGCTGATCTTATCCAAGAAATGAGACTTATTTACCACCTTTGGACCAAAAAAAAATCTTTAAGAATTCTAGATTTATAGTTCAGTGTTAGGGAAGGAGGGCCTTTTGAACGTTTATCCTTGAGACTGCTACCATTTAAACCTAGACACAATGGTTCCTAACTCTCTAACATGAACCTTGGAGATAGTCTATAGTCAAACTGATTATCTTTTCCCCATTCTCTCTCTCCATTACAAACAAAGGTACATTTCCTTTTTTATTTTTTATTATTAATGCTGTCATTATTCCGTCCATTACTTGCTAACAAAACGTCAAAGAAAGACAAAAATTTCAGGTTACAGTGGAGTTAAGAGCCTAATTATACCAGTGGATACATTTTCAGTCTAGATTTTTCTTGTTTTCTGTGGCATTTTAACCGCTCATTCTTTTGCATATTCTCTCAACCATTTTCTTGTTATCCCAAAAGATTTTGTAAAGTGTTTTCTGAAAAGGCAGGGAAGGAAAATAGACATGGAAGGTGCCAGAGAAAGAGATTCAGTACAGGCTGCTGAATGTTGAAGGTGGAGATTATGAAAGCAAGGTCCTCAAGGACCTCTGCACTGGGAATTGCAGAATCCTCTTGTCATCATGGTTGGTTTGTTTGTTTACTCATTTACTTTAGCTAAATTTACTGGGGTAATATTGGTTAATAACATTATTTAAATTTCACGTGTATAACTTTATAATGGATCTGTACATTCTATCGTGTGTTCCCCACCCTAGTCTAGTCTCCTTTCATCTCATTGGTCTTTTATTTTTTTTAAATCATCATTGGTTACATAACTATCAAACATTCCAAGCACGCCCCACCTCAGGACCTCTGCAGTTGCTATTTCTTGGGCCTGAGTGATCTTCCTAAGTTATGTGCACAGCCTGCCATCTCAGCTCCTCAGGTGTCTACCCACAGATCACTTTGGAGAGACTTCTCAGACCAGTCAATCTAAACAGGGCTCCCCACTTGGATTCTTGCTACTCCCTTAATCTCCCACCTTTGTTATTCCTCCTTACAATTGACTACCTATTATCATTTTATACTTTAATTTTATATATTTATTTGCTTGTCCGTGAATTCAAGGATTTGACTCTTCTCCCCACCATATCCTCTGGGCCTAAAATAGTACCTGACTTATAGTAGGCACTCAGTAAATGTTGTTGAAGGAATAACACACTTGGAAAATCACCTATTAAAATAAATCCATACTCTTCAACTTAGCATTAATTGTCCTACACAATAAGACTCTAACTTAGCATTGCAGTCTTTTGTGGGAAAATAGGGCATAAAGTAGATTGAGGGACAGGTCATGGATTACCTAAACACTGATAGAAATTGTAGGGTTAGAGCTATGGCTATAACTTTAGTATGACCTGTGGAGCTATAGATCCTCATGGAGCAAGAATCTTTTCTTCAATCTCATCAATGTGCCCAAGAGGATCAGAGGATGAATGCAGTTACCCTAAGAGCACTCAGGAAGAAAGTCCTATTTTAGGTACAGCTTTTAAATTAAATAAGCTGCCCTCAAGTGGGATACAAGAGAAGGTGCTGAAGCCTAGGGGCTTCTTCAAACCATCATGTTGTACTGGGTTATTTGTGTCAATGTTTTGTATAAAATTTCAGCACCTCCTCATTATGTATTGGTTTAAATATAAACTTCATTCCTTCACCTTTTAAGTCCCAGTCTTCACACAATTGTTTCTTAATAAAAAATACTAAAAAAATACTACTTGTAATCACCTAACTAAACTACTTGTTTTAAAATTTGGGGGTATCTTTATTCCTGCCTCTGTACCCTTTCCTTATCCTATCTCTAGCTAGAGTTCCTTCAAGAGCACTATCTTCTACTGTCAAAAATGATATCTTCATTCCCTTTATAAACATGTGAAAGTTCCATACCCCTTGACTCCTTTTTGCTGTTAACATGTCTGTCTCTTATTATACTATAGTCATTTATATAATTTACCTTATCATTTTCTGTGCTTCATATGGAGAAACTTTCTTATAACTGTACTAGAGGCCTGGTGCATGAAATTTGTACCCGGGGGTGTGTGTCCCTGAGCCCAGCCTGCACTCTCTCCAATCTGGGACCCCTTGAGGGATATCCAAATGCCCGTTTAGGCCTGATCCCAGTAGGACATCCCTCTCACAATCCAGGACTGCTGGCTACCAACTGCTCCCCTGCCTGCCTTCCTGATTGCCCCTAATCGCTTTTGCATGCCAGCCTGATCACCTCCTAACCACTCCCTTGCCAGCCTGATTGATACCTAAGTACTCCCCTGCTGCCTGTTTGTCCCTAACTGCCTTCCCCTGAATGCCAGGTCACCCCTATCTGCCTTCCTCTGCAGGCCTGGTCCCCTGCAACTGCTCTTCCCTGTAGGCCTGGGTCCCCTCCAACTCCCCTCCTTGCAGGTCTGGTCTCCCCCAACTTTTCTCCTCTGCCAGCCTGGTCACCCCTAACTGCCCTTCCCTGCAGGCCTGATCACCCCCAACTTCCCTCCTCTACAGGCTTGATCACTCCCAATTGCCCTCCCTTGCAGGTCTGGTCCCTCCTAACTGCCCTCTCCTGCTGGCCATTTTGTGGTGGCCATCTTGTGTCCACATGGGGGTAGTCATCTTTGACCATATGGGGGCAGCTATCTTGTGTGTTTGAGTGATAGTCAATTTGCATATTACTCTTTTATTAGATAGGATATCCTCATAACACTTCATGAAAAGCCTTGTCCACAGTAGGTATTCAGTTAATAGTTGTAGAATTGGATTGATTCGCTTGAAAATGACTTCAAAATCATCCAAGGACAGTTATAAGTTAGACAGGGAGACATAATGTCATTTTATTAGAGAATAACTTTTGCACCTAATGCAACTAATTACTGAATGAACAGTGTAATAGTAACTTAGCTGAGAAGTTCTAAATTTACATGAATATTCCCAGCAGAATTTCCCCCCTTTCTGTGCTCTGCCATCTTCCGGTGACTACTGTCAACGAGGTGCACAGCAGATACAGTGCAATCAGCACTCATTTTCTAATAAGTAGAAAAAGTGCTGTTCCAAAAATATAAAACCTAAGAAGACTATCGGCACAAACAAACCAGATACTTTTATTTAATTTTTTTTAGAATTGTTTACTTTTTAAAAAATCTTTATTATTGAAAATATTACATAAATTCCTCCTCCCCCCCCCCCATTGATCTTTTTTAATCTCGTTCCTGCCCTCAGCCTACACCCTCCCCATTCCATTGTCTGTTTCCATGGATTATGCATACATGCATACAAGTTCATTGGTTGATCTCTTCCTGCCCACCCTCCCCTGACTTTAAATTAATTTAGAGCTGTTTTAGAATAAATCCTGAACGATTGCTGAGTAAATAATTATGTGATCAAAAAAAAACAAACCTATACTTTAGCTACCTCAACAACTGAAAATAACTGAATCCATTATTTTTGTTATCACCTGATTTACTATTTGATATTCAAACTTGAAAACACTAGTTTGATTCTCTCATGCAAATGGGTTTATACTTATATCCCGTTGTATTCTTTTATATGGTTATGGCACAGAAACAAGCAGGAGTTCATTAACTAAAGAAGAATGTCTTCATTTGTAAGGGTGCATAACAGTAAAATGAAACATTTCAAATTAACAACAGGACATTTCTTTCATCTCTAGGGACCAAGAGGAACAGATGGTCTCTCTGGGGAACAAGGTACACAGGGTGCCAAGGTAATCACTGAGCTTTCTCATTTCACATACAATTGTTATTTTGAGCCCATATGTTCTAACTGTCTAAAAACTGAGGCATATCCTTAAAAAGTATGGTTTTACATTTTCTCTTAGTCTAAATAAGAAACATACATAACTTTTTATCACACACAGAAATATAATATTTAATATTGAACCAAATGCATGCTGTCTGATATTTTTGTGGGTGAGTGTATGCTCGCATGTTTAACACTGTAATTTATAATCTTATTAACTCAGTTGGTATTGATACTTTCTTAGGGTGAAAAAGGAGATCAAGGGAAAAGAGGACCTTATGGTCTTACTGTAAGTAGTAAAGCATTTCACATGAAAGATAATCACTTAAAACCTTTCATTGTCTTTGGTGTATGGTTAATATTTGGGGAGGAAGCTACTTGACCCAATTATTTTCTTTCTTATGCAGGGTAAGACTGGGAACCCTGGCGAGAGAGGAGTTCAAGGGAAACCAGTAAGTAATTAAAAATAAGCAATGAACAAACTTTCCTACTTTACTTGCTGACACAACTGTTGTTTAATATTTAGTAGGTTGGACTAACAATACAAGTTCTTGAGTCATTAGATCAGTGTTTTAATTTGGGCAAATGGCTTATTTATTCTGAGACTTTTTTATATAGATCTATAAACTGGTGATTGATAACTTTCACCCTAGTTGTGGTTAGTTTTTCTCTAAAATCCATTTCAAAATAAAAGGATGTGATATTACATAAATATAATAGAATGTTAATAAAGCTGACATAACAAGAAACTTCTCTGAGGCTTCTTGCCTTTCATTTTATTTCAACTTGATTGTTTTTAGACCCTTTCAGTGTGGAGATATGTGTGTCATCAGGCTTTCCTATGGCAATGCTCTGAGCATTTTTAATGATATGTAATAGTAGATACTTTCTATAATAAAAAAAATCTGTTCAGAAGTACAATTTTTTCCCTGAGAAGCAACAAGTTCTGTGATTATCATCATTAACTGAGGGGCAACACTGTTTTTAAAGAAAGAAAATAGAAAGATATATATACACATATGTACACAGACTTACATATATATTCTATATATATAATTTTGAGCATATAAGCTTAAATGTACATCAGTATTTTGATTACTTTCATTTGGAATCATAATTTTTAATGATGAAGTTTTTATTTGTAACACACATAAGTGTATATAATTAAAATTATAGGATTAGATAATATTTTAATAGCTTGCAACTGAAGAGTCAAAGAAGGATAAGAGAAAGATGTTTTAACTGCCATAGTAATTGTCACTGTCACATTTACTTACTCCTCATTGAACTCTGCTGCCCCCTGCCTATTGGTTTTCATAATAGCATTATATTTGACAGTGGACAAACCTAAAATATGAAATCTAAATGAGAAAAATGACTGTATTCAGGGGAAGAACTTTTGTGTGACATTGTATTATTGGTTGATATAATCCCCAAAGAATATTCTTTGAATATTAATATTCCTCATCTGAGTTTTTTATATATTAATGTAAATGGAGTTTTTTATTCCATTTTATTGGGCCATATATAAAGCTAATATGTTGTAATGAGTGGAGAAACTTGGAGCTCATTAAGTTCAATAAGCCTATCAAATATTTCTGGATAATTATAAAATTTGATATTTGATTTCTTCAATCCATATATGTAAAAGCCTAAGTGACTGAATGACCGAAGGACCAGTGGACTGGTCACTATAATGCGCACTGACCACCAGCGGGCAGACACTCAACACAGGAGCTGCGTTCTAGTGGTTAGTGTGCTCCCACAGCAGGAGCGTTGCTCAGCCAGAAGTCAGGCTCATGGCTGGCAAGCACAGCTGCGGTAGCACAGCCTCTCCAGCCTCTACAGTACATTGCTACATCTCTTGGGAGATACTGGATTGCCAGTTTTGGCCAGATCCCCTGGGGGATAGTTCCAAAACCAGCAGTCCAACATCCCTTGAGGGGTTCCTGATTGTGAGAGGGCACAAGCCAGGCTGAGAGACCCCACTGTTGCATGAATTCATGCACTAGGTCTCTAGTCAAATATAAAATTCACTAGAGCCACTTTGTAACTGTAGCTTATGGCAAGCAAGTTTCATAGACAACTAGAAGAGTAAATTTAGTTGTCTAATGACATCGGTTGGATATTACATCATGAATTTGTATTAGTTGTTGAGGTTTACTTAGCTCTATACCTACACTGTTTCCCTTTCTTCTTGATTGAACTGAAATAGACTTTTGTGATCTTAAGAAAGCTAGTATCAATCCATCCAAGAAATAGAGACAGCCCCAAAGATTTATTTCTTTGATCCTGCACAGTAATCTCAGTGTCTCCAGTGCTATAAAATAAAAAGATGTAAAATAGATTGGAGGTCAGATTGACCTTTGTTCTAGTAGTGCATGTTCCTGTTAGCTATATGTATAGTCTTGGTTAAATTGGTTAGCTCTCTGGGTCATATTTTCCTCATCAGTAAAATAAAACAAAAAAGAATGTCTAACTTCTCACAATTCTAAAACTAGATATTTATATTTCTAAAACATGAAAATTGGTAACACATTTAGTACTCTGATAGTTCAGATAATCAGAAGAAAGTATATTTGTCTTTGGGCCAAAATTGTTTCCACACATAAATCTTTCTCAAGGGGAAAATTAAGAGGAAAGGATATTATCCATTGTGTTATTACAGTGATAAAACCTGAGTAACTGTTTTTAGTTTTCTAAGTCTTGTGCAAACTATAACAATTTGGACATTATTTTTATCTACATATTTTTTTCAGTTAACGAGATTAGAAAGTTAAATCAACTATGATTTTGTTTTTCTCTATTTCTCTCTTTAATCCTGTCAAATTTTGCTTTATGTATTTGAAACTCTATTTTAAAGTATTTGCATTTATGAGTATAATGTTTTCCTGGTCAACTGATCCATTTATCATTACAAAATGTTCCTCTATATAACTGGTAATACTTTTTATCCCTGGTCATACTGTTTGTTTTGAAATCTATTTGATGTCTTTCCAACCTTCTTATGCTTGCTGTTTTCAGGGCATATCTTTTCCATTCATTTACTTTCAAGCCATCTGTGTCTTGATATTTAAAGTGAGTGTCTTATATTTGGGTCTTGCTTTCTTATTATTTTGGATAATCTCTGCTTTTTAATTAGCATTTGGCCCATGTCCATTTAATGTAATAATTGATATGGTCACATTAAGGTCTACCATTTTATAGTTGTTTTTCTTTGTAGTGGTGTGGTATTTTTGTTCAATACCTTCATTTGGTCTTAAATAATTTTGAGAACTCCATCTTAATTAAACTACTGGCTTTTTAGCTATACTTCTCATTGTTATTTTTAAGTGGTTATTTTATATCAAAAGTGAGCAAACTTTTTCTGTGAAATGCCAGAAAATAAACATTTTAAGGATTGCGGGTTATATGTTCTTGGTCACATCTACTCAACTCTGTCATCATAGTGTGAAAGCAGCCACAGACCGTATGCAAAAGAATTAATATGGCTTTAATTCAATAAAATTTCATTTGAAAAAAGAGGTGATGATCCAGATTTTACTGTAGTTTGCCAATCCCATGGTTTAAGGATTACAGTATCCATGTTAACTTTCCATAGTCTACTTAGAATTAATATAAATACAATTGCTCCTCAACTTACAATGGGGTTATGGGTTATATTGTAAACTGAAAATACACCTAACCTACTAAACATGATAGCTTATCCTAGTGTACCTTAACCATGTTTGGAGCACTTAGATTAGCCTACAGTTGGGCAAAATCATCTAACATGGTGAATACACTGTAGAGCATTGGTTGCTTACCCTCATGATTGCATAGCTGACTGGGAGTTGACAAAATGCTGCCCAGCATTATGAGAGGCTATCATACTGCATATTGCTAGCCAGGAAAAAGTTAAAAATTCAAAGTACTGAATGCATATCACTTTGACACCATTGTAAAGTCAAAATTTGTAAGCTGACCTATTGTTAAGTTGGGGACCACATATAATACTTAGCGTAATTATAGGGGACTGAAAACATATAGCTCATTTACTAACATCCAGTATTTTGTGCTAAAATTATACGTATATCCCATATTGCAAAGTTAAACCCCATATTGTAAAAAAATCTTGCTTTAATATAAATAAGTAAAATGTGTGTTTTAGAGATATTAGGAGAAAGTAGTATTATTTTCTTTACCCATGCATTTATTATTTTTGGTGTTCTTCATTCCTTTCTGTAGGTCTACATTTCTAAATGTTGTCATTTCTCTGTAGCCTATAGAATTTCCTTTAGATTCTTATAGTCAAGTTCCACTACTGATTAATTCTTAATTTTGTTCCACTACTGATTAATTCTTAATTTTGTTTATGAGAATGTCTTTATTTCACCTTCATTCTTGAAGGATGTTTTCACATGATATAAAATTCTGGGTTGATAGTATTCTTTTATTTGATTTTATTTAACACAGAAAAAATTGATGCCATTTTTCTTTTGACCTCCATGATTTCTACTGAGAAGTCCACACATCTTTATCATTATTCCCCTACAAATAATGTTAACAATTTTTTCTGGCTGCTTTCAAGATTTTCTCTTCATTATTTTATTTTTAGAAATCTGAGTATGTTGTGCCTACATGTATTTTTTTTGTGGGTTTTGTTTGTTTGTTTGTTTGTTTGTTTTGCATATAGTGAGCTTGAGGCTTGCTGAGCTTCTTATATGGATAAATTAGTGTTTTCAGTAAATTGGAAATTTTTCAACTTTGTTTTTTTCAGATATTTTTTTCTACCCTCTCTTCTCTCCTTCATAAATTCCAATGAAATATACATGTTAAGCATTTGATGACATCCCTTAGGTCTCTGAAGTTCTATACATTCATATGCTAAACTTTTTTTTTTAATTGGATAAGCCCAATCATTCTTTACTCACTTATTAAGCCCATTGAGTGAAATTTTATTTATAATATTATAGTTTTAAGTTTTATGTCAAATATTTATTTTCAGTTCTGTAATTTCTTTTTTATATTTCCTATTTGTTTATTCTTCGTGAGCATATATACAGTGTGTGTGGGAGGGGTGTGTGTGTGAGTGTATTTAAATCATTTAAAGTAGCTATTTATGATAGGTACTTTAAAATTCTTGCGTGAAAAGCTAACAACGGAGTGATTTTGAATTTTGTTCCCATTAATTGTCATTTCTTATGAATAAGAAAAATGTTTCTGTCCAATAATTTGAAATTATATCCTGGACATTTTGAATAATGCATTATAGAGACTACAAATTCTATGTATTCCTTTGAAAGGTATTTCTTTTTTAAATTTGGCTGGCATTTAATTTGGCTGGATTCTAGGCTCTGTGGTAGGTGAAAATTTCTATTCAATTTCTTTTTTTTAGTCTTGTATTGGCTGCTTGGAGTCTTATACATAGGTCAAATACAGCAAGAGATATAAGCAGAGTTTATACTCAGGTTTTGAGGCTTCCTCTCTCTTCCATCATTTTCTAGGAGCTGTCATCACTATAAATTCTGCCCTATGATTCTCTATGTCAGTGAGACTATAGGTCTCTATCCTGCTTTTAAAAACTATCCTATATGGCTTACCCTCTGGCTAAAAGCCATTAAAAAAATCAGAAACTCACCTAGTGGCATTCTCTTCTTCTGTGTGTAAACCACTCCACTCTAGTTCTTGCCTATTGTTGGTCTTTCCTGAAGGCCTTCAGATATTTTTTGAAAAATTATTTTTCCTAGGTTTATAGGAGCTATTTGGCCAATATTAGAAGTGGGAACTCTTAACAGGTCTTTAAATAGAATTTTTTCTGGTGTAATTCAAAATACTTGAGAAACATTTATTTCACAATTCTTATAATATAAAAAGTATGTAGTATTAACTTTATTCTTTCCCCATTCTTCATATAATGAAGCAGAATGCACACAGTTTTAATGACCCTACAGTGAAGGTGTAGCCATGGAAATAACATTTATATGCTCCCTTGCTTATTCCCATAAAAAGTCTTTGAGGATGCTCTACATATATGTTGAAGAAGGAAAAAGCATTGAATGATTCCACATTGAAATCAGTAGAAAGCAGTTTGGTATAGAGAAAGAGCATGTCATTGGATCACACATATTGGAGGGAAGACATTGGTTCTGCCACTTACCTGCTGTTTCCACTTTACACAAATTACAGGACCTCAGTTTCCCTCTCTTTAACATTAGATACTTTTTATTATTATAACAAATGATGTGTATTATTTGTCTGGCACAAGTTCTCAATAAATTGCAACCATAACAGTTGTTACTGTTCTGGTTATCATATTCATAATTGCTGAGTTCAAGTCATGGAGCAAGGAGGTCTATTACAAATAATGTCCTTTCAGTAGCATCTGTAAAGGCTTAAAGGGAAGTTTTATTTTGTGCCAGATTTTGCTTTTCTTCTTCATCTCCAAGCAAAATAGAGTCCACTTAAGTCATTTCATAGCTTTGCCAAACAGCTTTTATGCACCATTAACAGCACTAAAAGTATATATGAAGCTGATATTGTGTGTAAACACACTTTACAAAGCAAACTAAGCAGATATTATTTAAGGTTCTAAATTTTCACTGTGTGTTTCAGTTAAAATCCCTTATGTTGATTCTGTCACTTAATTTAGGAGCCTGGAGTAATGGGTAGCATATGATTTTCATTACTGAAACAGGGTCTTAGTCAGATGGAAGTCCATGATTTTACATATCTTTCTTTCTCCAACAGGAGAACCATGCATAACTAAAAATAGCGTTAATGATTGTAACTTAGAAGATTGCATATGGTTAGGAATTTTGAATATCTGTACTTCTAATCTAATATCATATTTTCTCTTAGCTTTTAGTTTTAAGTGGTAATTGTGATCCACTGTACAGTTGACAACCTTCCCAAGACCAATAATATAGAGAAGGCAGATTTCAAATAGACAAGGGCAGTATTTTATATATCACTGGAGGCCTGGTGCATGAAATTCTCACATGGTGGGGTGGGAGAAGGGAAGTCCTGGCCTGAACCCTTTTGCAATCCGGGATCCCTCTCACAATCTGATACCACTGGTTCCTAACCACTCACCTGCCTGCCTGCTTGATCACCCCTAACCACTCTACCTGCCTGCCTGATTGCCCCTAACCACTCTGCCTGCCTGCCTGATTGCCCCTAACCACTCTGCCTGCCTGATCACCCCTAACCACTTCTTCCTGCCTGCCTAATGGCCCTTAACCACTTGCCTCCCTGCCTGATTGCCCCTAGCCATTCTGCCTGCTTGTCTGATCACCCCTAATCAACTCTGCCTCAGCCCCCACACGCTGCTATGGCCTTCTTTACCTTAGCCGCCACCAACATGGCTTTGTCCAGAAGGTGCATCCAGACAGACATCCAGAATGATGTCCAGAAGGTTATTCTGTTGCTCAGTCTAATTAGCATATACACTTTTATTATTATAGATTAGTAGTCATCAGTGTTTGGTACACAGTGCATGCTCAATATATCTTTGAATAAGAGAATCAAAGAGGGCCTAGAATTTCATTTAGAGTTTTATATAACCATTTTAGAATATACCCCCATATATAAGAGACAATTTTATGGTAGCATAGATGGTATAGTATAAAATGTGGGGGGCAGAAGACATTAGAGGGCTCCAATTTGGTCATCTAGGGCCTGAAATCCTTATGCTTTACCAGGTTCTAAGGGCATAAATCATACTTCTTAACACATTACAAGGATATTATTTTTAAAAGTACTTTTGTCAATATTAAAATTATTAAAAATTCAAATTAAAAATAATTATGCATAATTGTTTGTCACTGTATAGGAAGGGAATTAAATACAAAAATATACATAGATATAAAGAACTCCTAAAGCTTGACCACAACAAAAATGTGACAAAAAAAATGACAAAGAACTTGAATAGACATTATTCCAAAGAAGATATACAAATAGCCAATAAGCACATAAATCGATGCTCAATAATTCTAGTCATTAGAGAAATGCAAATCAAAACCACAATGAGATATCACTTCTTACCCATTAGGATGACTATTATTAAAAAAAAGAAAGAAACACACACACTTGCACACAGAAATTAACCAATGTTGGCAAGAATGTGGAGAAATTGGAATCCTTGTGCAATGCCAATAGGGATGTTAAATGGTGGGGCTAGAGTAGAAAACTATTTGATGATTCTTCAAACATTTAAAGATAGACTTATCATTTAATCTATCAATTTCACTTCTGGGTATATATCTAAAAGTATTGAAAGTAGGGACTCAAAGTGATATTTGTACAACAGTTTTTATAGGAGCATTATTCACAGTAGCCAAAAGGTAGAAATCCCAAATGTTCACTGACACATAAATGAATATACAAATTGAAGTATATACATATTGTGGAATGTTATTCAACCTTGAAAAGGAAGGAAGTCTTAACACATGTTTCAACACGGATAAGCCTTGAAGACATTGTGCTACATGAAATAAGGCAGACACAAAGGAACAAATATATTTGTTCTTATATAAGGTAGTTAAATTCAGAGACTGAAACTAGAATGGTGGTTACCATAGGAGTAGAGGAAGGAGATAGGCAATTATTTAATGAGTATAGAGTTTCAGTTTGAAAAGATAAAATGGTTTAAGGGTAGATGGTGGTAATGGTAGCACAACAGTGTGAATGTACTTATTGCCACAAAACTGTATATTTAAAAATTGTTAAAATGGTGAATTTTATGCTATGTATATTTTAACACAAAAGGAAAAAAAATAATAGAAGTAGACAGAAAAATTAGGTGGGGCAATTATAAAGAAAGCTGAGGTAAGGGAACTGTCTAAATCATTTTTAAGCATCAGTTTTTCTTCAAGTTTGTCTTTGTTTGTTCAGGGTTCACAAGGACTTCCTGGGAGTACTGGAGACAGGGGACTTGCAGGAGAACCAGTAAGTTTATCTTTATACTTTATAATAATACAAAACCTTGCATCATAATTAGAATAATGAAATTTAATTATTGAGTTTCCATGGAAAATGAATTGTGAAAAAGAAAGACCTTGTCACACCTAGTTTCTCACAATTTTTTTTTATTGCCTATGAAGTCATTCTTCTGAGATGGTATCAGCTGTAATATGTTGTAACAAGCTTCTAAGACTTACAATACAATATAGTCTTAAAAACTACTGGGCTGATCTTATGCATCAGTTGACACAATGGTTCAAAGGTGGTCTTTGAATAATTTTTAGCTAGTAGCAAGTGGAAAATTCTAAAAGTCAAAAAGTTATTCTTATCAATCTTCTTTCATTGTATAATATCTGGTATATTATATCTACTTAATGCATGTTTGTTAAACTTGAATCAACCAAAGTTCATATCCCAGTGATATAATAATTCAGCCAGTATTATTAGATGGAGTGAAGTGGAATGAGAATTTAATCTTAATAAAGAACACATTTAAATAAAAATAAGTGTGTTAATAGAGCTATGACAACAGCAGAGACAATATATTTGACCTTATACAAGAAAAGATTTGTTATTGTAATTACAAATGACTAAATGTCTTAGCAGTACCTAAAAATTGACATCCAGGTCATAGGGTTAGTGAGGCTGGTAAATAAAATATAAATCAATTTATAATGGGTAAGTTTTGTTTCATATATGTGAGCTGCCTGGCCAAGACAAAGTATAGAAAAGAACAGAAGTAAATTGGTAAAATGAATGACGCAGAAGAGATATTGAAACATGTTTATATTTTGAGAATAATAAAATAGAAGACTACAACTTTTCTATATGCAACACCTATTAGAGTTGTCTCTTTTTCTTAAACAAGATTCAAAACTGGTGTATTCATTGCAATACAACTATTGGGATTTGGATAGTTGATCATTCATTCATTCAATCAACAAATGTTTATTAAGAACCTGCATTTGGAGTATAGTGGTAACTGTGAAGTTTTCAGTCTAATGATAGAATTACACATTAATTAATAATAGAAATAAATGGATAATTTAAAAGTGAGATGAATGTTCTAAAGCCGTGGTTGGCAAACTGTGGTTTGTGAGGCCCCTGGGTGTGGCTCTTCCACAAAATACCACAGCCTGGGCAAGTCTATTTTGAAGAAGTGGCATTAGAAGAAGTTTAAGTTTTAAAAATTTGGCTCTCAAAAGAAATTTCAATCGTTGTACTGTTGATATTTGGCTCTGTTGACTAATGAGTTTCCTGACCATTGCTCTAAAATATAGGAATTCAGTTCTAAGAGACACTATCATAACTGGGGGTTGGAAAAGCTTCCATGAGGAGGAATATTGAGCTGTGATCTCCCAGATGAATAGTAGTTACTTAGAAAAACACGGGAAAATTTCATTCTAGAGAGAAGTCATGCACCTGGGAAGAAGCACTACAAATTTATTTAAAGATCTAAAAGAGGCCAACATGGCTGTGGCACAGAGTCAGAAAGAAAGTGCACGATGAAGAAAGAAAGGGAAGCAGGGGACAAAATATATGCAGGTTTATAAGCCATATTCATAAGGATTTGTACTTTTATCCTACGAACAAAGGGATGCTACTGAAAGGATGGGGCTAGTTTTATGACCCAATTATTACTTTGTTAACTCAAACCACATGGTAGAGATCAAACTGTAAGGGATCAAGAATGGAAAAGAGTGGCTTTCTCTTGCAAAGTAAAAGATGATAGAACCCTTTAGATTAGCAGAGAAAAGGAGTGCATAGGTATAAAAAATTCAAAAAGAAATAAGATCAACAGGAGATAGATACCATGTACGTGAAGTACAATTCCTAAATTTCTGGCTTGAAGAATTAGTGAGATAATTATATCATTTACTAAAACTGGAAATAACAACAGAAAGCAAGGTTTCATAATGGCGGGATATAAGTGCAAATTTAGCAATGTTAGATTTGATATGTCTTTGACAAATCTGAAGTTGAAAATTAGATATGGAACTCAGAGCAGAAAAATTTACTGAAGTTAAAAATACTGGAATCATTGACCTAGGGAGAGAATATTGTAGTGAGAGAAGAAAAAGATCTGAGCTTTAAAAAATAGTCAACATTTAATAAATGTTCATAGAAGAGGAATGAAAGAGGTGAGAGGAAAATCAAACATAACTAGTTCAGCTCTAATCAGAACTATCTTAAAATCTTCCTGACAATCTTAGATTCCTTTAGAATTATATAGGCCAAACTGTGAATCTATATGCAATGATAGCCCTCAGATCAGTCACTTCCTTTTATAAATAAAGTTGTGTTAAACATATCTATAACTGTCACATACAGTATAATTATGGCTCTTTTCTTGCTACAACAGCAAAGTTGACATATGTGACAGTAGCCATAGGATCCACAAGCTTAAAATAACTTATTATCTGGTCCTTTAGGAAAAGGTTTGCTGACCTCTAGATTTTAATCATTTTTGGAAAAAAGTCCAGTCAATGCAAAACTGATATATATATAGTACTTCTAGATTTATACAGTGCACAACTGTATAAAATTACCTTCAATAAGAAGAAAAATATGATGAAAATTCCAAAAATTTGCTAAGTAACCAAGAAACTAAATTAAGTAGAAAAAAATTTTTATCTAAATAGAAGATTGAAAAATAAATAATAATTTTTTTGAAAATAAATAAATAAAGCTATGGCTTTTGTGGCTCAGTTGGTTGAGGTTCCTTCCATCCACCAAAAGGTCACTGTTTCAATTCCTGGTCAGGGCACATGCCTGGTTTCGGTCTTAATTCCCAGTAGTCAGTCAATTGATGTTTCTCTCTCACATTAATGTTTCTTTCTCTCTCTTTCTTCCTTCTTCTCCCTCTCAAAGCAATAAAAACATATTTAAATAAATAAATAAATAAATGGGTAGATAGATAGATAGATAAATAAATAAATAAATAAATAAATAAATAAATAAATAAAGGATTACTTTAAAATTAATGTATTAGATTTAACCAAATCCCATTTCCTATTATAAATTGGGTATAGGGGCTTGGTTTAATTATTCCAATGATAAATATGAATAATACTTATCAGGGAAAAATAGCTTAATATTTTTAACCTGGCATAAAAGATAATATCACTAGAATTTAAAAGGGATAATAAAGTTAGAACAATTAAATTCTGTGACACTGATCCAAATATAGACATACAGATATGTGGAACAGAAAAAATATATAGAAGATTTTAATATTTGATGAGGACAATGTTACAAATCAGTAGTGAAGTGCTGTGCTGAATGCTGAGGGGCTTATTAACACATGAAGAGTTCACAGTTATTAGAAATATAGGTAACACTTTAACAAATCATTTCCACATAATAGGATAAATACAAAATAGAGGTTAGTTTACAGTCCTAAACTAGCACAAAGAAAATGCACTTAGCCCAACATGCATTTCCCAGAAGACTTGGTTAAGGAAATGGCATTTGGTTTGAATCTTGGATAAATTAGAGGTAGCCAAGAGAATATGACAGAAAAAGTACTCTAGGGTGAATGGAATAGCATGCAGAAAGACATGAGGGCATAGAACAACTTGATATATTCAAAGAAGCCTTAAGCAGTTACAGTCACTACAACATAAAGTGAAAAATAGGAAGTGTTGATACTTGATTAAGAGGTGTGTTTTTTAATTGAATTTATTGGGGTGCCATTGGTTCACAAAACCATATAAGTTCCAAATTTACAACTCAAAACATCATCTTGATTCTCACCTCAAACTGTACATAAAAACAATGGCTTAAATAAATAAATATTTTAAAATCCTAAGTAATAAGAGTAGGTGGGCCAAAACCAGTTTGGTTCAGTGGATAAGAGGGTCAGCCTGTGGACTGAAGAGTCCCAGGTTCGATTCCAGTCAGGGGCACGTGCCTTGGTTGCAGGCACATCCCCAATGGGAGGTGTGCAGGAGGCAGCTGATCGATGTCTCTCTCTCATCGATGTTTCTAACTCTATCCTTCTCCCTTCCTCCCTGTAAAAAAAAAAAGAAAGAAAGAAAAGAAAGAAAGAAAGAAAGAAAGAAAATAATATTTTTTTAAAAAAGAGTAGGTGAAAAACTTTTTAGGTAGGGTAAATGTTGAAATTTAAATATGATTTAAAAAGTAATAAAAGGCTGACAGCTTTATTTAATTATATACAAATTTAAAACTTTTCTCATCCTAATTAAAAAAAACTTCAAAGTTTTAAGGAGATACATCAAAATATTGGGTGGTTCTAGTGTTTATTTTGGGGGATAATTTTTAATTTTGTGTATATCCAAGTATTCAATAGTGATAATATTTGAGAGTAGGTGGGAGGTTATCCTTAACAATATGTTTTAAAAATAAAATGACAAACTACATAGTGCATAGAAATTAGCAGTAAAATAGGACAGATAAAAGTTAATGACCTTAATACATAATGTCCTTAATATGCAAATATTTTTAAGTGGCTCCCAAAATATGTGGGCAAAGGGCATGATCAAGTAACACATAGAATATCATAAATAGCTGATAAACAAATGGCAAAAATAACCAAACTATTTAAATATACACATTTTTAAAGTATCAGGTTGTCCATCAAATTAACAAAGAATTTTTTAAAATATTCTGTATTGGTATGCATTCAAAGAAATAGGTTTTAATTTTTCTGTGTTGCTTTTTTAATGGTAATTATTGCAACCTTTTTAGAAATTGACTTGACTTTTAACCAAATAATACTACATTTCAGACTGTGTTCTGAGGGGAAAAGTGTAGGCTGTACATAGACTTATGCACAAAGATGTTTCTCTCAGTGTGTTTATAATAGGAAAGGAATACTTTCTGAGAATAATATATAAATTTTAAAATATTACTCATAATATTTAATAAGCCATAATTGAAAAATATCACTGACCTCTTAATACCTTCAATAGTTATACATAGAGTACAATATAAATGACACCAATATACCAACCTTATTTATAATCCTGTCATTCGAAAGTCTATCTCAGTCATTTGACAATATCACATGATGTTACAGATCTTAACTTTCACTTATCACTGGTCCAACATGCATATAATAAACCCACTAAAGCAACATTTTACAAAAAGAGGAATTAAAAACAGTATACATGTCTAGTATTAAGAAAATTATTAATTTATGGTCCTGTGGAATATTAAATGAAATATTGTGTAGCCTTTGAATAAATTTGTTATGAAATATCTATAATAATAAAAGCATAATATGCTCATTAGACCAGACAGCCAAATAACATTCTAGATGACCCTCCAGATGACCTCTGGACGAAGCTAGGGCTGTGAGGGCTGATCCTCCTTGCATGAATTTTGTGCATTGGGCCTCTAGGTTACAATAATGTAGTACAGTATTTATATTTAAAATAGAATATTAAGCGTATAGCAGAAGGTTGCACAATTATTTATAAGTATGGAACACAAAAGAATTAGAAGACATTATGAAAGAATATTTATGGTGTTTGACTTAATCTGTTTTTTTATACTTTTCAAATACTTTTAAATGACATTACTGTTAAATTTAGAAAAATAATTTAAGATACACTTTTCAAATACTTTTAAATGAACATTACTGTTAAATTTAGAAAAATAATTTAAGATAACCAATCATACCAGTTTTGCTTCCCATTATTACATTTTTAAAAAGTCATGTTTTCAAGAAATTTTGGAATATAACCTTATAGAAAACTTTAAATCTCTTCTTATTTTCTGAATCTAAAAAAATAAAATTTTGTCTTTCCAGAAAGATCAAAATTACTCTTTCCAGAAAGATCAAAAAATGCAAGTAGCTCTTTTGCATGACTAGAAAAATACCATTATATTGTAGCTGCTAAATAAATATGAATTTATCTAAAATAATTCTAGTCAGTCAAATGGCTTCCACCCCCTAAGAAGATCCCTTAAATTGACCAATTTAATGTTTAGGCAATAAGGTAATTACTCAATATTTGTTTACTTAAAATTAAACTATTAATTTTAATATCACAGTGACCAAGATTTCCCTAACAGTTCCGTCATGCATTCTGCTATATACATAAAATTTTCTCTTACCAGCTATTTTAAATGACAGTCAAGTACCTTAGTAATTACCCATGTGAACATTGTTACATCCATTTATAGGAAACAGGAATTAATCTACCAGACTCTACTGTGATAAAGTACAATAGCCTATTTTTATATCATTGAAGACCAAATATTTTCTTCTTCAAAAATGCTATTCTTGTCACATATTTTCCCAGAATGTTAAGTAAATCTATAATCATCATGGCCATTAAATAAGATAATTTTTGAAACTCCTTAGTATAATATTTCATAATTATTAGGCATTTGATGAGTATTTATTGATTAATGAGTAAATTAGGGAATGAAAGAATAAATGGTACTTTTTTTTAATCCAAGTGTATCTTACTATTATTCACAAAAGAAACACATATGCATCAAAAGAGATACACTTTTAGTTTATACAGAAAGTAAAGTGAAACATTCACAAATGTATTGTGATATATTACATGTTATATCTTATAAATTCCTTATTTAGATGCATATGTTAGTTAAAATATAAAATATTTATCTGATTCTCAAATTTTAAATTTTATTTTAATACAGGGACCACGAGGATTGAAAGGTGATGCTGGACCTCCCGGAGAAATGGGTGCTGAGGTATTATTTTGTGGCTCTTTCTTGTTGGTTCATTAGCACTTAATACTTTCTGTAATACTCCTCAAAGTTATAATTGTTATATTAAATATATATTATGGAGAATAATTCTATGGTGTTTCATTTCAAATTCAGAAAGTAAAGCCTAAAGTTCCATAAAAGCAGATGACTGTTCTATGGACCTAATTTTATATACATAATATTTTCTCTTACCAGCTATTTTAAATGACAGAATAAAACTTCCCCTTAACCTATTGAAAGTTAACTTGTTTATTCAATTAGCACTAAATAAGTTGTACATAAATTCTCTCCTACCTTGGCTTCTTTGAAACTTCTGTCTCCTGATTCTGCTCTTTATCTTCTGATGAGCCTTTCTTGGTTTTTATGTGAAGCTGTTCTTCTTCCTCAACTTAGCAGTCATATTATCACAATGACTTTATTGTTTTGTTTTCTTTTTTTATTGAATAAGGTATTACATATGTGTCCTTATCTCCCCATTGCCCCAGCTTTCAGCTGGATAACTCTTATGTGTGCCTCTGTCTTCAGCTCCACTTATTTATTTTCTTTTGTCTTTTACATATGTATCTAGATATCTTACATCCATCTCAAATTAAAATATCTAAACCAAAACCATTACTTTCCCACTATTCTATCTTCTGTTATTCCCATCTCACTGAAAGATAACTCTTTGGCCCATTAGTCTTAAACTGAGCCATCCTAGACTTCTCTTCCTACTTCTTCCTCTCCAATTATCCATCTTTCCCCTTTGAATAAAGCCCTACCCCCACCCCCGCTCCCTTCTGCTATGTCTCAACTCTAACTTTTCCTTTTATCAGTATTGCCAGTACTCTGGTCCTCTGTTTTTATCCCATGTCTCACCGAACTCCCATCATTTATTAGCTTGTTGCCTGCTTATCTTTGTCATATCATCTCTCTCTTTAAAATGTTTTAATGGTTCTCATAGCCTTAATAAAATGTCAATTTCTTAACATGATAAATAATATTCTATATTATTTCACATCTGCAGACCTTTGCAACCACATGCCAATAAAACTTTTCTCCTCCTTTATGTGTTCAGTTCTCCTCCCCTATTTTTAATTCCATGATTATGCTATGATTTTTTGCTTTGCACTGTGTATTACTAGGGATAAAAGGATGGCTGAGATATAGTCCCTGACTTCTTTAGAAGTTTGTAATCTATTCTAATACATAATCATATGAAAGATCATTATGATACAATGCATTAAACCCAATTATGGAGATATTCACAGGGCAATTTAAGGGGACTTAACCTCACCTGGGTAAGGAAAACAGGAGAGAGAGAGGAGAGAGAGGGAGGGAGAGAGAGAGAGAGAGAGAGAGAGAGAATATGTATGTATGTATGTGTTTGAAGGAGGTATGAGATGAGTTTTAAGGAATGAATAAGTGTTAGCCCTATGAAATGAAGGAATAAGAATAAGGGAATTCCAAGGAAAGGGATAGCATGAGCAGAAGCATGCAAACATGAGGCAGTGTGGCTTCACTGATACTTAAAGTCAGAGCAAGAAGTGATGATAAATGAAGTTAGGTCATGAAAAGATGAAAAGTCTTGTGTATTCTGTTAAGCTTGAACTTCATATGTTATGGGCTATTATAATTGTAAGGTATAAGCAAAGTGGTGATAAAGTCAGATTTGAAGTATAATCCCAGCAGCTGCAAGGAGTATGTATTTGAGAAGACAAAAATGAAGACATGTAGAACTACTGACAGGCAAAGAATGGTGGCAGTCTGAACTAAAGTAGTAGGCATAAAAAAGGAAAGGAGGGGATTGATTTGAGAATTGTTTGTTATATAAATTGTGTAACCCTACATATTTGTGGGATATGGAAGATAAAGGGAAAAGAGAAGTAAAAAATGATTCCCAGATTTTTAGGTTGTGCAACAGGATGGATGATAATACTCTTTTCTGAGACCAAAGCTTAGGGAGCTTAAGATCAGAATCTGCCAGACTGCCCAACCTAAATAGTTAATGAGTAGCAGAGTTGGGCTTTAAATCCACATCTGACTCCAAAACTAATTATGATAATCTACTCTAATCCACATCCTCTGAGCCTGAGGAAAGCTGAGAGAAGCCATACCTCATACCCTGAAATTGTTTTAACAGTAGGAGACAAGAATTCTGTTGTGATGAGGTGTAGGGGTTGAGCAGATCAGTTGAGGAAAATATACTGATTTAGAATAGTAGTTGAGGATAATGGAAGAGGGAAATGACAAGTTAAAGAACATCTATACCTTATTAAAAGTCAAGCTGAAGAAGAAGACTGAATTTGTATTAGATCAATTATGATGAAGAAGATAATAGCCAACAATTCTGGAACACTGCCTATGTGATTAGGTGTATTTAAATGTTCTTGTTGTTTTAATGAACCATCACAACATCCTATAAGGTAGATTCAGTTGTTACTCTCATGCTGCAAATAAGGAAACTAAGGCATGAAATGGTTAAGTATCTTGCTCGGGAACAAAGTTAGCAGTAGTGATAGAACCTACATTTAAATTTAGGTGAATTCTCTACACATACTATTCTCTTAGCCACTGTGCTTCTCAACATGTAATGATGCCACTTTGTACAAACGCATAACTTTTTCCATCCATATTCTACTGAGAATATAAATTTAAAAGAGGACTTTAAGTGCTAATTCAAGACTGGTATAAAAATAGGTACACAGGGGAATCCAAGATGGCGGCATAGGTAAACACCTACACTGCCGCCTCGCGCAACAATTTCAAAACTACAACTAAAAGACAGAACGGACATCATCCAGAACCACAGGAAAGCTGGCTGAGTGGAAGTTCTACAGCTAGAAGGAAAGAGAGGGGCTCATGGAGACCCAGAAGAGCTGCAAAAAAGCTGAGGTATGGAGACATGCTCGCGGAGAGAGCGGGCGACGGAGTGCCTGGCTGGCTTTCTCTGGCGGGAGGGAAACGGAGACTTTCAAAGGCATTGAACCCCATATCCTACGACACTAAACCCCAGATCCAGCCGAAACTCATACGGGGGGAGTTTGGACTGTGAAAAGGGAGAGGTGCACGGAAATTTAGGGGAGTCGCAAAAGATCAAAGGCCTGGTGGCACGCAGGGCACTGCGCGCAGGACAGACTGCTTATTGTGCTGCTGGCTTTCGCGAGAGGGCGGGAGACAGACCCTCCCAACTGTGCCACTTCTGACTCCACTAAGCCCCTGTTTCGGGCGAAACCCTGGGGACCTAGACTCGTGCGGTCCTGGTTTGCAGGAGAGCTGGAAAGGCAGTGGTTAGAGACACTGCAGGTACACGCACAAGGACCGCTCCAGCGATTACCCAGTCACATGAGGTTCAGAGGCCGTGGAGGGCGGGGCCGACTGGAAGGCAAGGCGGTCTCTGAAGCCCTGAGACTCCACCCCTCCCAAGCTCAACAGAGGCTTCTGCGGCTTTGCGTCTGGTATCATAAGGCTGAATTCAACATAGAAGTTTCCCCGGCATAGTGAAAATGCCGAGACAAGGGAAGGGATTACAAACAAAAGAAATGGAGGAAAAAAAACGACTGGATATAGAGTTCAAAACCATGCTTATAAGGTTTTTCAATAATATGCTAGAAAAGTTGAATAAATTTAGTGAGACCCAAGAGGAGATGAAAAAGTACATACTAGAGATGGAAAAGGTCCAACTAAAAATGAAAAAAGACCAACTAGAAATTAAAAATACACTGACTGAAATAAAAACTATTATACAGAGTCCTAACAGCAGACTAGAGAAAGGCAAGGATCAAGTAAAAAATTTGAAATATAAAGAAGCAGAAAACATTCAACTGGAAAAGCAAGAAGAGAAAAGAATCCAAAAATGTGAAGATAATGTAAGGAGACTCTGGGACAGCCTCAAGCGTACCAACATTAGAATTGTGGGGGTGCCAGAAGAAGAGAGAGAGCAAGATACTGAAAACCTATTTAAAGAAATAATGACTGAAAACTTCCCACATCTGGTAAAAGAAATAGACTTACAAGTCCAGGAAGCACACAGAACCCCAAATAAAAGGAATCCAAAGAGGACCACACCAAGACACATCATAATTAAAATACCAAGAGCAAAAGACAAAGAGAGAATATTAAAAGCAGCAAGAGAAAAACAGTTCATTACCTACAAGGGATCACCCATATGACTGTCAGCTGATTTCTCAACAGAAACAATGCAGGCCAGATGGGAGTGGCAAGAAATATTCAACGTGATGAACAGCAAGAACCTACAACCAAGAATAATCTATCCAGCAAAGCTATTATTCAGAATTGAAGGGCAGATAAAGAGCTTCACAGAGAAGAAAAAGCTAAGGGAGTTCATCAAGTCCAAACCAGTATTATATGAAATGCTGAAAGGTACTCTTTTAGAAGAGGAAGAAGAAAAAGGTAAAAGCCAAAAAATTATGAACAACAAATACATATCTATCAACAAGTGAATCTAAAAATTAAGTGAATAAAAAATTTGATCAACAGAATAAACTGGTGAATATAATAGAATCAGGAGCACAGAAAGGGAGTAGACTGATAATTCGCAGGAAGACAAAAATCATAAAGCATCAAACAGACTGTGAAATTATAGCAGAAAGATTAAAGTTAGGTGAGGTAGATAAGTGATCAATCAAAGGACTTGTATGCATGCATATAAGCATAACCATTGATCACAGACACTGGGGGGTTGAGGTATGCCTGGGAGGGAGGGGGGCAATGGGGAGATATGTATAAAAAATTAATTTAAAAAAACAGGTACACAGATTTAACCATTCTGTCACAAAGAGTAAATTTTTTTTACAGCAGAATAGTATTTGACTGTATAACTTTATCACAACTTTCTTATCCACTAAGTTTTGTCAAACAAGCCAATAACCATATGATTTCACTCATATGTGGAATTTAATGAACAAACTAAACTACCAAGCAAAATAGATATAGACTCATAGATAGAGAGCAGGCAGATAGCTGGAGGGGGTTGGGGAGGAGGTGTGGGGAAGGGATAGAGTAATAAAAAATATGAGAGAGAACTCATGGACATGGACAACAGTATGGTGATTGCAGGGTGGAGGGGTATAGGTGGCAATGGAATAGGGCATAGAGGGGATAAAAGGCGATTGAAAAAATTAAATTAAATTAAATAACAAAAAATATATAAAATAAAAACAGGTACCACAGAGATTAGAATATCAGCTACTGGATTTAACCTAAGAAAGGAATAAAAGCAACCAAGAAGAGCTGACAGCCATGACTGGTTTGGCTCAGTGGCTAGAGTGTCGACCTGCAGACTGAAGGGTCCTGGGTTCGATTCCTGTCAAGGCCATATACCTTAGTTGCTGGCACATCCCCAGTGGGGGGTGTGCAGGAGGCAGCTGATCAATGTTTCTCCTTCATCGATGTTTCTAACTCTCCCTCTCCCTTCCACTCTGTAAAATATCAGTAAAATACATTTTAAAATAAAGAAGAAAGAGGAGGAGGAGGAGGAGGAGGGATGACAGATTGAGAGAAATTAAGAACTGGAAGAGACCCCTGAGATTAAAAGCTATTCTGATATAGAAGAAATCCTGAAAGTGTTGGAATTTTCTCTCAAGAGATAAATTTAATCTTGGGGAGGGATATTAAATTCTGTACTTTATGAGCCAGAGCAGAAACCCAGGTGTCTCACTTTATAGTTCATCTTCCTAAATGCTGTCCTGCCTCTTGTCACAGTAGAGCAGCCACAAAGGTTAGCCAAAAAAATTTTTAAACACTATAACTATTTAAAAGTTGATGAAATCATGGTAAAACAAGGGAAGTATAAGGGAACTAAACTTCAGCAGGAGATACATCAAGAAGTAGAGGTATAATTTTGAGTTATAGAAGTAACTATCAGAAGCACTAAAAACAGAGATTGTTTTATAAAGTAGTTGCTTCTGAGGAAGGGGACTGCAGCTTTCATTTTAAGGGGACTGCAGCTTTCATTTTAAGTCCTTCTGTACTGTTGTACATGGATAGCTTCTTTAAGAAGCAAAGTGAGCTCTTCCATGTGTTAACATCTTCCTCTATCTCTTTTTTCAGTGTCCTGTAGTTTTCTACATATAGCTCTTTTATTAGTTAGGTTTATTCCTAGATATCTTAATATTTTTGGTACAATGGTAAATGGGATTGCTTTTGTAGTCTCTCTTTCTGTAATTTCACTATTAATGCCCCAGATTTCTTGGCATTTATTTTGTATCCTGCTACATTGCTGAATTCATTTATGAAGTCAATTAGTTTTGGGATGGAGTCCTTCGGGTTTTTTATGTACAGTATCATGTCATCTGCAAATAAGGAAAACTTTACTTCTTCTTTTCCAATTTGGATGCCTTTTATTTCTTCTTCTTGTCTAATTGCAATGGCTAATACTTCCAGTACTATGTCAAACAGGAGAGGTGAGAGTGGGCATCCCTGTCTTGTTCCTGTTCTTAGGGGAAATGGTTTTAGTTTTTGCCCATTGAGTATGATGTTAGCTGTGGGTTTATCATATATGGCTTTTATGATGTTGAGGTATGATCCTTCTATTCCCACCTTGCTGAGAGTTTTTATCAAGACAGGGTGATGGATTTTGTCAAATGCTTTTTCTGCATCAATTGATATGACTATGTGATTTTTATCTCTCAATTTGTTTATGTGATGTATCACATTTATTGATTTGCGGATATTGTACCATCCGTGCATTCCTGGGATGAATCCTACTTGGTCATGGTGCATGACCTTTCTGATATACTGCTGGATTCGGTTTGCTAGAATTTTGTTGAGGATTTTGGCATCTATGTTCATGAGAGATATTGGCCTACAATTCTCTTTCATTGTGTTGTCTTTATCTGGTTTTGGTATTTGGATGATGCTGGCTTCATAGAAGGTATTTAAAAGTGTTCCTTCTTCTTGAAGATTTTTGAATAGTCTGAGTAGGATAGGTTTTAATTCTTCCTTGAAAGTTTGGTAAAACTCTCCTGTGTAGCTATTATTTGCTGGAAGCTTTTTGATGACTGCTTCAATTTCTTCCATAGTTATTGAACTATTGAGATGTTTAGATTCTTCCTGATTGAGTTTTGGAAGGTTATATTTTTCTAGGAATATGTCCATTTATTGCAGGTTGTCCAATTTGTTGGAATAGAGTTGTTCATAGTATTTTTTAACAATCCTTTGTATTTCCACAGGGTCTGTTGTTATTTCTTCTCTTTCATTTCTGATTTTTTTTGGGGGGTCTTCTCTCTTTGCTTCTTGGTGAGCCTAGCTAGAGGTCCATCAATCTTGTTTATCCTTTCAAAGAACCAGCTCTTGGTTTTATTGATCTTTTGAATTGTTTCTTTGGTCTCCATGTTCTTTGTCTCCTCTCTGATCTTCACTATTTCCTTCCTTCTGCATACAGTCGGCTTTTCTTGTTGCTCTCTTTCTAGCTCTTTCAGTTGTAGGGTTAGGTAATTTATTACCATTGTTTCCTGTTTTTTGCTGTAGGTTTGGGAGAATCAACATCATTAAAATGTCCATACTACCCAAAGCAATCTATAGATTCAATGCACGACCCATTAAAATACCAACGACATATTTCACAGACCTAGAAAGAATTCTTCATAGTTTAATCTGGAACAAAAAAAGACCACGGATAGCCACAGCAATTCTTACAAAGAAGAATAAAATAGGTGGGATCTCAATTCCAGATTTCAAGCTATATTACAAAGCAACTCTTCTCAAAACAGCCTGGTACTGGCACAAGAATAGACATATAGACCAATGGATTAAAATAGAGAACCCAGATATCCACCCAAACCACTATGCTTAACTAATATTTGACAAAGGAGGCATGAACATACAATGGAGCCAAGACAGCCTCTTCAATAAATGGTGTTGGGAAAATTGGACAGATACATGCAAAAAATGAAACTGGACCACCAACTTACACCAAATACAAAAATAAACTCAAAATGGATACAGGACTTAAACATTAGAAGGGAAACCATAAAAATACTAGAGGAATCCACAGGCAGCACAATCTCAGACATATGCCGAAAGAACTTCTTTACTGATACTGCTCCAAAGGCAATGGAAGGTAAAGAAAAAATAAACAAATGGGACTACATCAAAATAAAAAGCTTTTGCACAGCAAAAGAAACCATCAACAAAACAACAAGAAAGACCACTGTATCGGAGAACATATTTTCAAATGTTATCACTGATAAAGGTTTAATCTCCAACATCTACAGCCAACTTATACAACTTAATAAAAGGAAGATAAACGATCCAATTAAAAAAATGGGCAACGGACCTAAATAAAACCTTTTCGAAAGATGACAGAAGGAAGGCCAAGAAACACATGAAAACATATTCAAAGTCACTAATTATCCGAGAGATGCAAATCAAAACGACAATGCGATACCATCTTACACCTGTCAGAATGGCAATCATCAACAAATCAACAAACGACAAGTGTTGGCGAGGATGCGGAGAAAAAGAAACCCTTGTTCACTGTTGGTGGGAATGCAGACTGGTGCAGCCACTGTGGAGAATAGTATGGAGTTTCCTCAAAAAACTAAAAATGGTTATTCCATTTGATCCAGTAATCCCACTCTTAGGAATTTATCCTAAGAAATCACCAACACCAATCAGAAAGGATTTATGCACTCCTATGTTCACAGCAGCACAATTTACAATAGCTACAATTTGTATACAGCCTAGGTGCCCATCAGCAGATGAGTGGATCAGAAAACTGTGGTACATATACACAATGGAATTCTATGCTGCCATTAAAAAGAAGGAACTCTTACCATTTGCAGCAACCTGGATGGAACTGGAGAGCCTTATGCTTAGTGAAATAAGCCAGTCTATGATGGAGAAGCACCACATGATCGCACTCATTGGGGGATAATAAAGAACATTGTAAACTGATGAACAAAAGGATAGATACAGAGGCAGTAAAGCATCAAACAGAAGGTCAAATTATAGCAGGAAGTTTAAGGATAGTTGGGGTAGATAAGAGATCAATCAAAGGACCTATATGCATGCATATAAGCATAACCAATGAACATAGACACTGGGGTGTTGAGTTATGCCTGGGAGGGAGGGGGGGCAATGGGGAGATATGTATACATGTAACACAATAAAAAAAAAGAAGCAAAGTTAATATGGATTGCAGAAGCTAAGTCAAATGAAATATTGGACTTTCATTGAAAGTACTAAAATGATATATATGATATTTTAGTCTATTAAAAATTATAAGGGACACTATAACCCATGGATCAGAACTATTAAGGAAAGAAAGCAAACAGAAAACTTTAGGTCAAGATATTATTATGAACTAATGCTTAAACTACCCCTCAATCCCCGAAACATGGGAATTATAGAATATATACTATGTGTTTATACACACAAACATATATATATATATATATACATACATACATACATACATACATTGCATAGACAGTGAACGAGAGAGAAGAAGAAAGGATTGGAGAAGAGAGAAGGGTAGTGAGGAAGGGAGAAGGGAAGAATATGCATCAGTATTCTCAGAAACAAAAATCTTTAACAGACAAAAAACAAAGACAATAGCAATTGTAGGAATACAGGCCTAGAAATATCTGGTGATTACAAGAAATGTTTTGAGGTTAAAAGGACCTAAAAGCTTTTCAACTGAACCCACTTATGAAAGGAAAATAAAAAAAATGTCATAAATAGATAGAGTCCTATCTAAGAAAGGTGGAATATGCAAATTGACCATCACATCACAACAAAGATGGTAGCGCCCACAAGCCAATAAGGAGGGAATATGCAAATTCACAAAACAAAGATGGTGGCAGTTTGGCTAGGACATTTGCATCATTGCCATGGCAAAGATACAGGCATTCTGCCCCACTCCAACTGCTCTGGGCCTCTGGGCAGCATGCAAAGGCAGAAGGTGGCTCCAGGCCTGAGCAAAAGCTGAAAGTGGTGGCCAGAGGAAAGGCCCAGGTGCTGGGTGCCAGCAGCCAAGGGAAGGAAGTCCTATTCTTGCAGGAATATTTATGCATCAGACCTCTAGTCTTTTATAATATGAGTAAGTGTGAATCCTTTTTGTATGATGTATTTTATAAAACCAATAAAGAAAACTGAATTTTTTTAGAGGAAATGTATTTTAGAGAGCTTAACAGAAATGGGTGGTAAGGGTAAAAAGTGAAAACACACAGAAAACAGTATGAGAATAGAAAATTTTAAAATGAATGGGAGGTAATTTGTCTTTGAACAAAGATTAAAAAATGAGTGGGACAACTAAAAGAAACTGATCTTAAAAGATTTTAGGAGGAGAATCCAAGATGGCGGCATAGGTAAACACCTACACTGCTGCCTCGCACAACAATTTCAAAACTACAACTAAAAGACAGAACGGACATCATCCAGAACCACAGGAAAGCTAGCTGAGTGGAAATTCTACAACTAGAAGGAATGATAGGAGCTCACAGAGACCCAGAGGAGCTGCAAAAAGCTGAGGTACAGAGATGGGCACGTGAAGAGAGCAGGTGCTGGAGTACCTAGCTGGCTTTTTCTGGCGGAAGGGAGACGGATACTCTTAACGGCATTGAATCCCTTATCCTACAACACTAAACCTCAGATCCAGCTGAAACTCATACGGGGGAAGTTTGGACTGTGAAAAGGGAGAAGTGCACGGAAATTTAGGGGAGTCACAAAAGATCAGAAGTCCGGCAGCGCGCAGGGCACTGAACGCAGAAGACCGACCGCTGATTGTGCCACCGGCTTTCATGAGTGGGCGGGAGACAGACCCTCCCAACTGCGTCACTTCTAACTCCACTAAACCTTGGTTTCGGGCAAAACCCTGGGGACCCAGACTCATATAGTCTTGGAGTGCAGGGGAGCCGGAAAGGCAGCAGTCTAGAGGCACTGCAAGAGAAAGTACGCGCGCACAGGGACCCCTCCAGCGATTACCCAGTCACTTGAGACTCAGGGGCCATGGAGGGCAGGGCCGACTGGAAGGCAAGGTGGTCCCTTAAGCCCTGAGACTCTACCCATCCCAAGCTCAAAAGAGAGACTTCTGCCATTTTTCAAGTCTGGTATAATAAGGCTTAATCCAACACAGAAGTTCTCCTTGCATAGTGAAAATGCCGAGACAAACAAAAGAATTGGAGGAAAACAAATGACTGGATATAGAGTTCAAAACCACGCTTATAAGGTTTTTCAAGAATATCCTAGAAAAGTTGGGTAAAGTTAGCGAGACTCAAGAAGAGATGAAAAAGAACCAACTGGAGATGAAAAAGAACCAACTAGAGATGGAACAGATCCAACTAGAGATGGAACAGAACCAACTAGAGATGGAACAGATCCAACTAGAGATGGAATAGATCCAACTAGAGATGAAAAAGGACCAACTAGAAATTAAACATACACTGACTAAAATAAAAAATATTATACAGAGACCTAACAGCAGACTAGAGGAAGGCAAGAATCAAGTCAAAAATTTGAAATATAAAGAAGCAGAAAACACTCAACTGGAAAAGCAAGAAGAGAGAAGAATCCAAAAATGTGAAGATAATGTAAGGAGCCTCTGGGCAGCTTCAAGTGTACCAGCATCAGAATTGTAGGGGTGCCAGAGGAAGAGAGAGCGCAAGATACTGAAAACCTATTTAAAGAAATAATGACTGAAAACTTTCCACATCTGGTAAAAGAAATAGACTTACAGGTACAGGAAGCACACAGAACCCCATATAAAAGGAATCCAAAGGGGACTACACCAAGACACATCATAATTAAAATACTAAGAGCAAAAGACAAAGAGACAATATTAAAAGCAGCAAGATAAAAACAGTTCATTACCTACAAGGGAGCACCCATACGACTGTCAGCTGATTTCTCAACAGAAACGATGCAGGACAGATGGGAGTGGCAAGAAATATTCAATGTAATGAATAGCAAGAACCTACAACCAAGAATACTCTATCCAGCAAAGCTATCATTCAGAATTGAAGGGCAGATAAAGAGCTTCACAGAGAAGAAAAAGCTAAATGAGTTCATCAACTCCAAACCAGTATTATATGAAATGCTGAAAGGTACTCTTTTAGAAGAGGAAGAAGAAAAAGGTAAAAGAGAAAAAATTATGAACAACAAATACATATCTATCAACAAGTGAATCTAAAAATTAAGTGAATTAAAAATTTGATCAACAGAATAATCTGGTGAATATTATAGAATCAGGAGCACAGAAAGGGAGTGGACTGATCATTCTCAGGGGGGAAAGGGGTGAGGGGTGTACAGGGAGAGACTGGACAAAAATCATACACCTATGGATGAGGTCAATGGGAGGGAGGTAAGGATAGAGGGAAGGGTGGGAGCCAGGTGGAGGGGAGCTATGGAGGGGAAAAAAAGAGAAACAAATGTAATATACTGAATAATAAAGATTTAATTTTTTTTAAAAAGATTTTATTTTAGCCTTGTCAGTGTGGCTTAGTGGTTAAATATTGACCTGGAAATCATGGCTTGATTCCTGCTGAGGGCATGTCCCCAGTGTGGGGTGTGTAGGATACAGCCAATAAATGACTCTCATCATTGATGTTTCTCTCTCTCTCTTAGGTTTTTAATTTAGGTTATGTTGTTTTGGCATTTTACCTGTTAAAAAGTCCCAGATATTATCTAATTTTATGCCATGGAGTTTATAAATGAGGATCAAAAACCCTCTCCTGGACATAGATTTCTTACCCTTGAGCTAAAAACGACTACCATCTTATGATGTTATTGTCTTTGTAATTGGTTAAGGAATGTATACAAATGATATATCAAATCATTTTCTTGTAGGGACCTTCAGGTATTGAGGGAGAGTCTGGTCAACAAGGAGAGCCAGGTCCAAAGGTAACCTTCCTAAGGGGTAAAAGTAGGTGGGAGGGGTCTCTAAACTTTCACCATTGAACCCCCTATGTTGGCCACCTTTTGGCAAAACCACCTTGAAAGTAAGTGAAGAACAGTAGATAAAAATGGCAAGTATTTTCAAATGAGCCAGAAAACAAATTTTGTCAGAAAAATATTTGTATGTGTGTATACACACACACACACACACACACACACACACACACACACTGAATGGCCAGATTATTATGATCTCTGAATGCAAAATAATCTGGCCACTCAGTGTATATTCTAGATAATAAAAGACTAATATGCAAATTGTCCCCTCAACTGGAAGTTCAACCGGCAGGCAGGCCAGCCAACTGCCTATGACCCCTCCCCCTGGCCAGGCTGGCTGGACCTCAACCAGGCATGAATTCATGCACCAGGCCTCTGATACACACACACACTGAGCAGCCAGATTATTATGTGTTCAGAAATCATAATAATCTGACCGCTCAGTGTGTATGTGTGTATGTGTGTGTGTACGTGTGTGTGTACTAGAGGCCCAGTGCAAGAAATTTGTGCACTGGGGGGGGAGGTTGTCCTTCAGTCCAGCCTGCTCCCTCTCCAATTTGGAACCCCTCTGCCCCATATATTCTTTATATATATGAAGGGATACAAATAATACAACTAATGAGCAAAATATCAATAAATTAGTCTGAGAAAAGGAAACAATGAGAATGTTTCAGAACTGCTATCTTCATGGTATGCCTCCATAATTATTAAATGTCAAGTTGCAATAGAAAAGAGCTTACTCTTTCCCTTTGTGTCTTCAGGGAGACGTTGGACCTGCAGGCACTGCTGGAGTTACTGGGGAGCCAGGGTTGCGGGTAAGGATCAACTAGAAACCATTTTAGTGCACTATCCAACTATTTTAGAGACTCAAAAATCTAGCCTAAAGACCTCAAAAGTAGCATAATAAACTTTTCTGTTGCATTTAGAAAATGTGTCTGTATTTTGAAATTTCAAAGCTCCATGCCAGACTGTTGATATTGTGATTTAGTAGCATTTAGAGTCCTAACCTCATATGTCATTTTCTCAGAATCAGGTGTATTTTGCAGAAGCCTTGCCAGATGTCACTGAGATAATCACTAATGTTAGCATTAAAAAGAAATTCACAAGTACTAGTGATCAACTCTAAGTCTATTTCCTGACCTAACAAGACAGACAAAAGATTGAAATCTAATTTATGTTGAAAAATAGCTAGTCATGTAAGCTCATTCAAGGAAATAATTGCAAATAGTTATAAATAGATAGCTTACACAAGTCATTCTAATACAGACAGCCTTTAATTTGATCTGTGGTAAGTTCTTTCCTAAGATAACAGTGCCTACATAATTCTGAGACATTTGTTTACTAAAAGCCAAAATAGGGAGATATATTTTGCATCCAGTTTCTTCTACATTTTTCTCTTTTTTTGCAGAAGGTGGGGTAGGCAGTGTGGCATCAGAGTAATGCAAGTGTCAGTGGTGAGAGCAGTGGGACAACTGTGAAGATGCATTGATTAATGTACTTTCAAATAGCTCAGGTAGCAAGAGAGCCAGTGCTACTTTATTAGCATCACAAAGCATGGCTCTACCTGTCTATGAGTTCTGTATCTATAAGACAGCTTCTTGATGTATCAGGGTCTCACTGTTGCTTCTCCTCTATAAAGGAAAAAATACAGACACTAAAAGCGTCAGCCTGCAGACTGAAGGTACACTGAATTTAATGGGATTAAGTTTTTATTAATCCATGTCACGTTAGCATAGCAAAGTACTATGATTTTATGAGCTATGGTGTTTGTAATTTTTAAACTCAGAAACAGAGTGATTCTATAAATTAACAAAGCTGTCAAATGAATATATATTACCTTTTATTATCTAAAAGTTACTAATAGTCGGATGCCATCTTGTAATTTGAATTAACAACACTATGACTCATTAAATCATCTTTAGAGCTATTTTAGAAAAATGAAATCATGCTTCTTATACTGTCAAATACTCCTTATAAGTAAAGTAGAATTAGGAATAGATACTCCTTTCTATAGGTACCAGAAGCAAAAAAATAAAATAAAATGATTTAGCAAAATAATAAATTTTACTTTTTCTGTTATAAAATAGGGTGAGCCTGGAGCTCCTGGAGAAGAAGGTCTCCAAGGAAAAGATGGACTAAAGGTAAATTATACTTTTAACATTATGTATAAAGTAGATGTTTCTGTGAAGTCTTTAAACTATTATTGGGGAAAAAATAGGCTTAAAGTTGTGAATATGTGAAAGTGAGTTTATTAATTGACTAGAGGCCCAGTTCATGAAATTTGAGCATGGGGGGTGTCCATGCTGGAACAATCTCCAATCTAAAACACCTCAAGGGATGTCCAACTGCCTTCCTACCAGGATCGGCCCTAAACGGGCAGTTGGACATCCCTCTCACAATCCAGGACTGCTAGCTTCCAACTGCTCACTTGCCTGCCTTCCTGATTGCCCCTAACTGCTTCTGCCTGCCAGCCTAATCATTCCCTAACCACTCCCCTGCCAGCCTGTTTGCCCCTAACTGCCCTCCCCTGTGGGCCTGGTCACCCCTAACTGCCCTATTCTACAGGCCTGGTCACCCCTAACTGCCCTCCCCTGCAGGCCTAGATCCCCCCACCCAAAGCTCCTCCCTTGTAGACCTGTTCTCTCCCAACTACCCTCCCCTTCAGGCTTGATCTCCCCCAACTGCCCTCCCTTGCAGGCCTGATCTCTGCCAACTGCCCTCTCCTGCTGGCCATCTTGTGATGGCCATCTTGTGTCCACATGGGGGCAGGATCTTTTGACCACATGGGGGCAATCATCTTGTGTGTTAGAGTGATGGTCAATCTGCAAAAGTACTTTTATTAGATAGGATTTTTATGCCTAAACAAAAATCTGCCTTTTTATGTGGTATAATTATTTCACTACTTTCTCTTCCTAAAACATTTTTATTGGATTACAGGGGAGCCCAGGTGGAAGGGGACTTCCTGGAGAGGATGGAGAAAATGGAGAGGCAGGCTTACCAGGGACTGTGGGGCCCTTGGGTACACCAGGTCTAATGGGCCCTCCGGTGAGTACTTCTGGGTTCACTTTCAAATACTCATTGAACTCAGTTTCCTATTCACACACACACACTTGCACACATACACTGTCTAAACCTTTTATATGTACCCTGAATAATTGGAGGTGAAGAATTGTGGCTTGAGAGAGTGACAAACCAGAGTGATTATCAACCTACCTAACATCCAAGAAGAAAAGACACTGTTTCCATGTGTCATATGAGCCATTGCATTTTTTTTACAACTTTATTGAGATATAATTCACTTATACCATACTACGTTAAGTTTAAGGTGTACAAAATAATGATTTGATATATGTGTGTGTATCAAATTACTAAATGATTACCATAATAAGGTTAGTTTACACAAGTGCCACCGTAGTTATCTATTTTGTGTGTGTGGTGGAAATTTTTAAGATTTTTTCTCTTAGCAACTTTCAACTATACAACACAGTGTTGTTAAGTACATCATCACACTGTACATTAGATCCCCAGAACTTATTCATCTTATAACTGGAAGTTTGTGCCCACCCATTTCCCCCACTCCCTGCCCCTGGCAATCACCAATCTACTCTGTTTTTATGAGCTCAGTTTTTTAGATAAGACCTGTACATGAGATTCTACAATATTTGTTTTCCTCTATCTGACTTACTTCACATAGCATAATGATTTCAAGGTCCATCCATGTTGTTGCAAATGGCAGAATTTTCATTTTTATAGCTGAACTAGGGGCCCAGTGCATGAATTCATGCACTTTGAAAAGAACTGTGGGCCACGAGGCTGCAGTGGGCACAGGGGTGGGTCTCAGCCCATCCTCCACACCCCTCCTGTCATGGCCTCCTATCCCCTAGCCCCACTTCTGCCACTGCTGCTCCCACACTCTAATGGTGCCAGCCCTTCTTACACCCACAGAATGCACAGAGTGATTGGGGCTAGTGTGAGCGGTGCTAGTGCTGTCAGCGGGTGCAAGCCGCAGCTCCTGCCCCAATCTCCCCTCAGGAGCAGGGAGAGGTGGAGAAGCCCTCCGGGCCGATTAGGACAGGTAGCCACCACTTGCACCCATGAACAGCATTGAGTGATTGGGACTGGCACCAGGTGCTGGCAGCAGGTGCAAGCAGCAGCTCTGGTGCCAGCTGTAGGTGTGAGCGCGGCCAGGACTGGTGCATGGGAGAAAAAATGTTCAGTAACCACCAGAGGCTCCCCCCAATGACAGAGACTGGTACCAGCCACCTTGGTCTGAAGACTCTGCTCACCTGCTCCACCATCTCACCGTGGCCAATGCCCACCATGTTCCACACGCACCTCCTGGTGGTCAGTACACATCATAGTGACCAGTTAGTTGTTTGGTTGTTCCATCGTTTGGTCTATTTGCATATTAGGGTTTTTTATCTATCTATGCTAATAATAGAGGAATATGCAAATTGTAACAGTAACAACTGAACAGCAGGCTGCATGAGGTGACAAGGCCAGCAAGAGGGTTAGAGAGGGATGACCAAATGACTAAACATCAGGCTGTGTGGGGCAACCAGTCTGGCAGGGGGGTTAGTGAGGATGACCAAACAACTGAACAGCAGGCTGCATGGGGAGACCAGGCCCTCAGGGAAGTGAGGGATGACCAAACGACTGAACAGCAGGTTGTTTGGCGGAATCAGGCCAGGGTGGGGCTGTTAGGGGTGACCATGCTGGCAGGGGGGGCAGGTGCAGACAACCAGGTCAGAAGGGGGAGGGGCAGTTAGAGGCTATCAGGCTGATAGACAGAGGTAGTTAGGGGTAATCAAGCTGGCAGGGGGGGCAATTAGGGATGATCAGGCAGGCAGGCAGGTGAGCAGTTAGGAGCCAGTGGTCCCGGATTGTGAGAGGGATGTCTGACTGCTGGGGATTGGGCCTAAACTGGCAGTCAGACATGCCCCAAGGTTTCCCAGATTGGAGAGGGTGCAGGCTGGGCTGAGTAGACCCCCGCCAATGCATGAATTTTGTCCACCGGGCCTCTAGTCCTATCTAATAAAAGAGTGATATGCAAATTGACCATGCCTCCACTACACCAAGCCACACCAACCAGCCAATCAGAGTGAATATGCAAATTAACCCAACCAAGATGGCTACAGCCACAGAGAGAGCAGGAGGGAAGCTTGGGTTGCCCCTGGCAATGGGGGAAGCCAAGCTTTTCGTTAATCCTGGCTGGCCCAGGCTTCTGCTTAAGGCAACAAAGTTTCAATGGCTGTGCAAGCAGAAAGCTTGGCTCCGCTCCATGCTATAGAGTTTCAATTGTAGAAGATAAATAAATCCCAGATACCAGGGCCTCTGCTTGGGTCACCGGGGGGCATGGCCAGCCTGCAAACCACCACAGGCCCCTTGCCCAGGCCACCCCAGGCCCCAAGGGAACCCCCACCCTGATCCAGGACACCCTTCATAGCAAACCAGCTGGCCCCCACCCATGCACCAGGCCTCTATCCTATTTAATAAAAGAGTAATATGCAGATTGACCACCACTCCAACATACAAAATGGCTACTCCCATGTGGTCAAAGATCCTGCCCACATGTGGACACAAGATGGCCACCACAAAATGGCCAGCAGGGGAAGGCAGTTGGGAGGGACCAGGCCTACAAGGGAGGGAAGTTGGGGGTGACCAGGCCTGTAGGGAAAGGCATTTGGGGTGACCAGGCCCACAGGAGAGGGCAATTAGGGGCAAACAGGTGGCAGAGGAGCAGTTAGGCATCAATCAGGCTGGCTGGGGAGTTATTAGGGGGTGATAAAACTGGCAGGCAGAAATGATTAGGGGCAATCAGGAAGGAAGGCAGGTGAGCAGTTGGGAGCCAGCAGTCCTGAATTGTAAGAGGGATGTCCGGCAGTCGGACATCTCTCAAGTGGTCCCAGATTGGAGAGGGAGCAGGCTGGGCTGAAGGATACCCCCCTTAACTCCTGTACATAAATTTCATGCACCGGGCCTCTAGTATATAGATAATATTCCATTCTACATATAAACCATGTACTTATGTATATGTGTATAAGCATATTTTTAAATATTAGTTGGTCATATATCTCTGCTCTTGATTCTTTCCTATTGATCTATGTTTTAATGCTAGTACCATGCTGTTTTGATCAGTATAGTTTTGTAATGATTGTTTGAAATTAGGAAATGTGATATCTCCAGCTTTGTTCTCTCTCAAGATTGTTTTGGCTTTTGGAAGTCTTCTGTGGTTCCATGCAAATTTTAAGATTTGTTTCTATTTCTATAAAAAATGATATTAGAAACTTGTTAGAGATTATATTGAATTTATAGATGCTTTGGGCAGTATGGGCATTTTAACAATATCCATTCTTTATGAACATGTAATCTCTTTACATTTATTTGTGTCTTTTTTCATTTCTTTCATCAATGTCTTATACTTTCCTGTGTGCAGATATTTCACCTCTTTGGTTATATTTATTCTAACATTTTATTGTTTTTGATGCTGTTTTAAATGGGACTGTTTTCTTTTTCATGTAATTCATTGTTAGTGTGTAGAAATGTAATGGGGTTTATAGGTTAATTTTTTATCCTAAAATTGTATTGAATTTACTTATGAATTTTGACATATTTTATGGTGAAGTCTTTAAGGTTTTCTATATATTAAAATCATGTCATCTGCAAACAGAAATAATTTTACTGCTTCATTTCTAATTTGGATGCCTTTTACTTCTTTTTCATCCCTAATTGCTCTGGCTAGGACTTCTTGTACGATATTGAATAGGAGTGGTGAGAGTGATCACCCCTATCTTGTTCCTAATCTTAGAGGGAAAGCTTTCAACTTTTTCCATTGAGTATAATGTTAACTGTGGATTTGTCATATATGACTTTTATTATATTTCTTCTGTATCCTATTTGTTAAGAGTTTTTATCATGAAAGGTCATTAAATTTTGTCAAATGCTTTTTCTGCATCTGTTGATTATATGATTTTCATCTTTAATTCTATGCATATGGTATATCACATGGTTTATTTGCAGATGTTGAATCATCCTTGCATCCCTGAAATAAATCCCACTCAAGTTGACCCTTGAGCCTTAACCGGTTTGGCTCAGTGGATAGAGCATTGGCCTATAGATTGAAAGGTCCCAGGTTTGATTCTGGTCAAGGGCATGTACCTTGGTTGCAGGTACATCCTCAGTAGGAGGTGTACAGGAGGTGGCTGATTGATGTTTCTCTCTCATTGATTTTCCTAACTCTCCATCTCTGTCTCTTCCTCTCTGTAAAAAAATCAATAAAATATATTTTGAAAATCTTTTAAAAAAATATTTAAATGTGACCTTTGAACAATGTGGGAGTTAGGGGCCCTGACCCCCCATGCAATTCAAAATTCATATATAACTTTTCATTCCTCCTAAATTTAACTACAATTCCTCAATATCCACAGGGGATTAGTTTCAGGACTCCCCACACACACATTTGTGGATACTCAACTACCTTATATAAAAAGACATAGAACAATGCATAGTAGGCCCTCTATTGATTTTCTGCAGGGAAAATCAATTTAAAGGAATATGCAAATTTTCACAGTAACAACCGAACAGCAGGCTGCATGGAGTGACAAGGCTGGCAAGAGGGTTAGTGAGGGATGACCAAATGACTAAATAGCAGGCTGCTTTGGATCCACAGTTGGGAATCCACAGATACAAAACCAGAGATACAGAGGGCCAATTGTATATTTTCTGGAGAAAAAATCAATTTATAAGTGGACCCATGCAGTTCAGACCAGTGTATTTCAAGGGTCAACTGTATTGTTGAATTAGGTTTGCTAATATATTGTTGAGGATTTTTGCATCCATTACCAGAGATATAGGCCACATTTACTTTTCTTACGGTTTCTGTCTAGTTTTGTTATTAGGATAGTGCTGGCCTCATAAATGAGCTTGGATGTATTTCTTTCTCTTTGCAATTTTGAAAGACTTTGAGAAAGATTAGAATTAATGCTTGTTTAAATATTTGATAGAATTCATCAGTGAAATCTAGGTTTTTCTTTGTTGGGAGATTTTTCATTACTGATTCAATCTCCATATATATTATTGGTCTATACAGATTTTCTATTTCTTCATTGTTCAATCTTGGATGTAGTATAATTCCAGGAATTTATCCATCTTTTCTAGGTTGTCCAATTTATTATGATTCTTTGTCTTTCTGTAGTATTATTTATAATGTCTCCTCTTTCATTCCTAACCTGAAGGTCTCTCTCTCTTTTTTCTTGGCAAGTCTAGCTGGAGGTTTGTCAATTTTGTTCAGGATTTCAAAAAACTAACTCTTAGTTTTGTTTATCTTTTCCATTATTTTTCTACTGGAGGCCTGCTGCACGAAATTTGTGCACAGGAGGGGGGGTGTCCCTCCGCACATCCTGCACCCTCTTTAATCTGGGACCCCTCAAGAGATGTCTAGCTGGGATAGAGCCTAAATGGGCAGTTGGACATCCCTCCTACAATCCAGGTCTGCTGGCTCCCAACTGTTTGCCTGACTGCCTTCCTGATTGCCCCTAACCAATTCTGCCTGCCAGCCTGATCACCCCCTAGCCACTCCCCTGCCAGCTTGATAGATATTGGCCCGATCACCCCCAACTGCCCTCCCCTGCCAGCCTGGTCACCCCCAAGTGCCCTCCCCTGGCCACACCCCCCAGCAACCAAATCAGAGGCCCTGGTATCTGGGATTTATCTTCTACAATTAAAACTTTGTATCATTGAGCAGAGCCAAGTCTCCTGCTTGCCCCGTGGCCATAGCCATTTTTGTTGGGATTTATTTATCTTCCATAATTGAAACTTTATAACCTTGAGTGAAGGCCTAGACAGGCCAGGACTGTGAAAGCTTGGCTTCCCCATCACGGGGGGCAACTCAAGCCTCCTGCTCTCTCCAGCTCTGTGGCTGCTGCCATATTTCTTGGGATTTATTTATCTTCTATTATTAAAACTTTGTAGCCTTCAGTGGAGGCCTATGCCAGCCAGGGTATGCAGAAAGCTTGGCTTCCTCCATTACTAGGGAAACCCAAGCCTCCTGCTCACTATGCGGCCACAGCCATATTGGTTGGGTTAATTTGCATACTTGCTCCTGATTGGCTGGTGGGTGTGGCTTTGTGTGTGTGACAGCGTGGTGGTTAATTTGCATATTACTCTTTTATTAGATAAGATTCTCTATTTTACCTATTTCTGTTCTAATCTTTATAATTTCTTTTCTTCTACTAATATTGGTCTAAGATTGTTTTTCTTTTTCTACTTGCTTGGGTTATAAAGCTAGGTTATTTATCTTTCCTTTTTTATTTTTTTAATGTATTTTATTGATTTTTTACAGAGAGAAAGGGAGAAGGATAGAGAGTAAGAAACGTAGATGAGAGAGAAACATCGTTCAGCTGCCTCCTGCATACCTCCTATTGGGGTTGTGCTCGCAACCAAGGCACATGCCCTTCACTGGAATTGAACCTAAGACCCTTCAGTCCATAGCCGACATTCTATCCACTGAGCCAAACCAGCTATGGTTATCTTTCCTTTTTTTAATACCTATGAACTCAATGCTTAGAACTGCTTTTGTTGCATATCATAAATTTAGTATGTTGTGCTTCACTTGTTTCAAGATATTTTTCAATTGCCCTTCTGATTTCTTTTTTAATCCATTGGTTTGATTTCCTCTTTCATCTATTGATTATTCAGGAATGTTTTTTAATTTTCAAGTATTTGTGAATTTTCTGTCTTTCCTCTTACTGGTGATTTGTGGTTTTATACCATTATGGTTATAAAAGATACTTGATATAATTTCTATCTTCCTATATTTGTTGAGACATATTATGATCCTATATATGATTTATCTCTGAAAATGTTCTGTGTGGACTAGATAATGCTGTTGGATGGAATATACTGTATATGTCTATTAGGTTCATTTGTTCTATAGTGTTGTTCAAATTAACTGGTCTTCAAATTCACTTATTGATTCTCTGTCTGGAAAATCCAGCCATTGTAGAAAGTGGTATAAAATTTCCAAGTATTGCCCTGACCAGTTTGGCTCAGTGGATAGAGCATTGGCCTGCAGAATGAAAGGTCTCAGGTTTGATTACAGTCAAGAGCATGTACCTTGATTGTGGGCACATCTCCAGTAGGGGGTGTGCAGGAGGCAGCCGATCAATGTTTCTAACTCTCTATCCCTCTCCCTTCCTTCCTGTAAAAAATCAATAAACCATATTTTAAAAAATATAAAAATTTCCAACTATTAATACATTGCTATTTATTTGTCCTTTTATTTCTGTTAGTATCTTCTTTTTTTTACTATTCCAAAATATTATTTTGTAATATTTACACATGTTTATATCATTTCCAGTATTCTAAATTAAAATCAAATGTAATTAATCAGTTGGAATTTTTATATGACAGTTATCATCCTTGATTTTTTTTATCCTTTCGTTTTCCCCAATAACCATCTTCAGTGGAAATAAGTGTTCACTCAAATATGTGTTTTCTTTTCTTTTTTGTTTTCTTTTTTTTTAACTTAGTTTTACTTTTTATTTTTATTTTTTTTGTCGTTTAAAGTATTACAAATAGTAGTACATATGTCTCCTTTTTTTTTCCCCATTGACCTCCCCCGCCCCGTCTTCCTTACCCCCCAGTACATGCCCTCACCTGCATCCCCCAGTGTCTTATATCCATTTGTTATGCTTATATACATGCATACAAGTCCTTCAGTTGAACTCTTACAGCCCCCCACACCCACCCCAACCTCCCCTGCCTTCCCGCCATAGCATGACAGTTTGTTCAATGCTTCTCTGCCTCTGCATCTGTTTTTTTTCCCCCGATTCTTTTCTTTAAAAACATCTTGCCTCTGCAGACTAGAAATAAACCTATAAGAACAAAAAATGTTTGATTCCCAATTTCAATATCCAACAGTTCTGAGTTCTAGTTTCAATGTCAAACAGTTCTTTATGTGTACACATCAGCAATGGTATCTGGATGATGGACAAATGGTGGCAATGCAGTTCTGACCCTCTCTGGTTTGGTCCTAGGCAACCTGTAGTGACTCACAGCTGCTGACTGCTGGCATGGCAAGGCGTCATCAGTCTTCCATCTCTGGACTGTTTCTCCTCTTGTCTTCGTGGTTGGAGCAGACCTGTCAATTCCTCTCTATTGCAGTAGTCCACTTGGTCTTGGAGTTGTTTTCTGAAAGTATACAAACATATTCTCGACCAAAAGTTAATAAAGGAGTCTTTTCTATAAAAATTGACATGGGGTCCTTTTGATTTTTGCCCAAACAATTTTCCTTTGGCTTATTTTGACACCATGGTGTTTTTCATGGGTGTCTTGCTGTTAGCATTACAAAAGAAAATTAATTTTCTAAAGTAAAAATTTTCTAGATGTAATTTACTTACAAGATATTTTTCTTACATGATATTATCCTATTACCCTCCCCCCCATTTTTTGATTAATGGAGACATTTGTAAATTTTTAATGCAATCTTGATAACTTTAAATTTTAATTTTTTTGCACAAAAATATGACTGCTTTATGTTCATTGCATGTTAAGCAATTTTACCATGAGATGAACTACCAATAGAAATTTTAATTAATATTTTAGAAACAGCTTTTTGTTCAGTACAATTAAATTTTTTGAATATTCACTTATTTCAATTAGCCAATTTAAATTAATCTGAAAGCTTGATTACTCTTTTACCGTCAAATTGAATACTCTACCAACAATCTTAGATTACCCTAAAATATCAGTGGAAAAGGATTATTTGCATTCTTCAATGGACCCTGAGCATTCCTGGTGCTAGGCTGGATTTAGATACAGGGCAGCTGCTGTCTGCCAAGTCTCTGTCTGTTACCTGGGTCCCGATCTGTGCTGGGCTTGTATGTATCTTTTGAGAAGTCAGTTGATATTCTAATAGATCCCTTTTAGGTAACTTTCTGTCTGTCTCTGGCAACCTTTAAGATTCTTACTTTGTCATTAGTGTTCACAAATTTAATTATGATGTGTTTTGGTGTTGGTCTTTGGGGCTCTATGTACTTCTTGGACTTGCATAGTTTTTTTTTCTCTAAATATATTTTATTGATTTTTTACAGAAAGGAAGGGAGAGAGATAGAAAGTCAGAAAGGTTGATGAGAGAGAGACATCGATCAGCCGCCTCCTGCACGCCCCACAGTGGAGATGTGCCTGCAAGCAAGGTACATGCCCCCTACCAGAATTGAACCTGGGACCTTTCAGTCTGCAAGCCGACACTCTATCCACTGAACCAAACCGGTCTCGGCAGTTTTTTTCTTGCCAATATCAGGGAAGTTTTCTGTCATTACTTCTTCAAATAAGTTTTCTATAATTGCTTCTCTTCCACTCCTTCTGGTAGCCTTATTGTGTGAATGTTGTTTCATTTTGTGTTGTCCCAAAGCTCCCTTAGGATCTCTTCTTGCTTTTTAAGTCTTCTTTCCAGTTGCTGCTGTGTTTGTGTATTTTTTCCTACCTTGTCTTCTAATTCGCTGATACGGTCCTCAGCCTCTTCTAGTCTACTGTTTAAGCCTTCCATTGTGTTCTTTATTGCAGCTATGTCATTCTTCGTCTCCTCTTGGTTTTGTTTCATGTTGGTGACATTCTCATTCAACTCCTTATAGTTTTTATTGAGTTGTGTGTATTTGTCATCCAGCCATTTAAACATCCTTAAAACCATTACTCTGATTCTTTTTCTCTGATAAGCTGCTCGCCTTAATTTCATTTAACTCCCTTTCTGGTGATTCCTCTTTTTTTTTTCTTTGGGGAGTGCTCTTTTGTCTTCCCATGTTTTCCTATAATTTTTTAATTGTAGATCCAATTGCTTTTCTACCCAGGTTTTTTTGGGAATGGTGCTACTTGTGTATTCTCTCAGGTATCCTGTGCTTGTTAATCTATTGTAGCTCCCTACTTGAGCTATTTGGGTTCTCTTCATGTAGACCTGCAAACTTGAGAGGCACAACTGTGGTGTCTAGAAGTTGGCAGCTGTGGAGGGGAGTGTCCCTATTTTTGTGGTTTTGCACCCTTAATAGAGGTCACACGTGTCCAGTGGGGACTCACAGTGGCCCCAAGGAACCATCTGTTAGGGTGATGTGGCTCAGGAAGCCTACACCTTGGAGAGGCATGACTGTGGTGCCCAGAGTTCTGTAGTTGTGGGGTGGACAGACTCAACTTTTGCTGCTGCACCTGTGGTGGATAGACATTTATTCCCAGTGGTGGCTCACAGGAGCACCTGTGGTAAGTTTGCCAGCAAGGCACACTGAAGCACTCTGAAGGACCCTGGCAGTATAGCCATGTAATTGAGGTATCTGTGGGCAGGTATCCAGGAGAATTGAATTTAGAATTTCTACTGGTGGGGGGGAGTGTGCCCTGTTTGTTCAAGGTCACACCCAGGGAAAGCTCCCAAGAGTCTCCTGTGGGTAGATGGGATCAGGGTGCCTGCCTGTTGGAACTTCACATCTGTGGAGATATGTTTGCCAGGAGCAGCACTTTAAGGCACTCTGCAGCATCCTGGCACTAAGGTTGAGCTGCTGAGGTAAATGTGGGTAGTTATTCAGGAAGAGGGAATTCAGAATTTCTACTGAAGAGCATGGAGCCCTTGTCTGTGCCAAATCTCACCCAGAAGAGACTCACAGCTGCTCCTAGAGCACACTGTGGATACATGGCCTCAGGAGTCCTGTTCCTTTGTGGAGAAGCCTTTGCCAGCTCAGCCCTCTGAAGCTTTATGCAGGGTCCTGCACCAAGGTTGAGCTGCAGGGTAAATGTGGGTAGTTATTCAGGAAGAGGGAATTCAGAAATTCTACTGTGGGGCAGGGCATCCTTGTCTATGTGGAATCACACCCCACAGAGGCTCCCAGCTGATCCCAGAGTGTGCTGCCAGCCAGCCCTCTGAGGATGTGCCCTGAGGGCTCCTGGTAATGAGGTTGAGCTGCTGGAGTAAATATGGGCAGTTATTTAGGAAGAGGGAATTCAGAATTTCTACTACTATTACTGGACCATGCGCCCTTTTCTGTACAAAATCACACCTGTGGGAGCTCCCAGTAGCTCCCAGGCTCTGCCTAGGGAGTGGAGCACCCTGGCTGCCTGCATGCTGGAAACCCGCTAATGAGGACCAGAGTTCTGCTGCTGGGGAGGGGGAGGTTGTACTTACTGCTTTGGAGGTGGAGGTCCCAGGTCTGCAGCTATGGCAGCAGGATTTTGGCTGGAGTGGCTGCTGGGTCACAGGGCAGTTCCAAGGCCTGTCTGGGTGGTGATGTTGATGAGTTCCTAAAGAAAGGCCTTTTTCCCCTTCAAGATGATGTGGGCTCTGTGCCTGAGTCCTGCAGTTCAGGGTATGCCCACAGCAATGGTAGTCTATCCTTGTCCAAGAGAGCCTAGTCTGCCAGCCTCTACTGTTCCTGCAAGATTTAACTGTCCCTTACTCACTCAAACACACACCACACTCATCCACACACTCTCCTTTCATACTCTCACTCACTCACTTCCTCTCCCTCACCTCTGTTCTGCCAGCCACCATATTTTTCCCTCCTCTCTATTAGAATCTTCTTTATATATTTAGGTACCCTAATATTTGATGCAAAAATATTTACAATTATGATATATTATTCATTAAAGGACCCCTTTACCATTATATCATGAACGTCTTTGTCTCTTATGACTATTTTTATCTTAAAGTATATTTTTTCTGATACATGTAAGTACTCCTGCTTTCTTTTGGTTACAATTTGCTTAAATATCATCTTCCATACCTTTACTCTAAGTCATTCTATATCCTTAAAGGTTAAGTGAGTCACTTGTAAGAAGCATATTGTTGAATAATATTTTTTAATCCATTCTCCCATTCTCTGACTTTTGATTGGAGAATTTTTATCATTTACAATTAAAGTAATGATTTATAAGTTACAGTTTTGTATTGTCATTTTATTGTTATCTATTTTGTAAGCCATTTATTTCTTGCTTCCTCTCTTGCTGTCTTCCTCTTTGATTTTATGAATTTTTGTAGCAGTATGCCTTGAATCCTTTATCATTTTGTATATCTACTACATGTGTTTTTTTTTCTTTCTGGCTCATATAAAATACTTTATAATTATAACATCCTATTTTAAGTTGATAACTTCAATAGCATGAAGAAACTTCGTTTCAGTCATTGTATTGTTCATCTCTAGGAGTTTTGTTTTATTTATTTTAATGTTTCCTATTTCTTTTTTAAACTTTTCACTTTGTTTATGCGTTGTTTTTCTAATTTTATTTAGTTGTATGTTCTTGTAGTTCAATGAACTTTTTAAAGAGTCAGATAGTTCATAGATTTCTATTTTTGTGTGTCAGTGATTAATTCAGACTAATAAAGGAAGCTTTATTACTTTCCTTTGGTATTGTCACGTTTACCTGATTCTTTGTGATCCTTATAACCTGCATTGGTATCTGTGCATTTGAATAAGCAGTCTCTTCTTCCAGACATCACCAATTTATTTAGACAGATAAAGAACTTTACCAATCTGCTTAGCTTCGGGTACTAGATGGGTCATCTAGTAACATTTGTGGACAGTCACAGTTTGCTGTTGGTATTTCCAGCTGGGCAAAGGGAAGGGTTGCCACTGGCTGGTCTCTGCAGTTGTGTCAGTCTGCTGGCTGGGTTCCACATTCAGGGTGAGTGGAGATACACTTAATAGATAATTTGATTGGATACACTTAATAGATAACTTCCTGCATTCCATGGTTTCAGCGGAGGGATCCCTACCTGGGCTCTGCAGTTACCTATGATATGATGTCACCTCAGGTGGTTTCCTGGAAGAACAGTATCACTGGTTGGATTCCATGATTATGCAGGGTCTCATGTTGTGCTCTCTGACTGAATGGTGTCACTGGCTGGACTCCACATCAGGTAGAACCACAAGCATGGATTCACAGTTGGACAGAGTCATGGACTGTGCTTCATGATCAGTTAGACCACTTTCTTTGCTCCTGTATTAGGCAAGATCACTTATCAGGCCCTCTAGTCAACTGGGACCTCCAGCTGTATATTGATTGGGGCTGGAAACTATTCTATGCTCAATGGTTGGTTAGGTTTGGTAGGGTAACTATCTTGGTTAGCTGGGGTCACAGGCTATGCTCTGAAATTGGACAGGGTCACTGGCTGTTCTTAGTAATTAGACAGGGTTGTAGGCTAAACTCTGCTGCCAGAAAGGGCTGTTGGCTGGGCTTCACAGCTGGGCAGTTCTGTAGGCTGGCCTCTGAGGCTACCTGTCTTCACTGTTCAGGTTCCCTGGTTATAAAGGGGTAGATGCTATGTTCAGTTTTTGGTCAGGTCTGCTAGCCTGGCCCTCTGCCTACATAGGGCTGTAGAATTAACTCCACAGATACCCAAGTTCTCTGGCCCTCATCCTGGTCTAGCAGAACAAGGATTTAAGCCTAGCTTTTGGGCAGGGTTGCAAATATTCTTCCCTGCCCAAACAAGGGCTTATAATGGGCTCTACAGCAGGTACAACTCTATAGGCAGGGGTCCCAAACTGCCAAACAAGTCCGTGACTAGATAGGATCACCAACTCTGCTCCTCAGATGACCACACTCCCTAGGATCCCTGGTCCCGTGTTGCTGTTAACAGGAATACAGCCTACCAAGATCTGAGTGCTAATTGCTATAAGCCCCACTCCTCTTGGTCTCTAGGTGATCCCCAGTAGTCAAGTCTCAGATTCCACCAGTGATCCTCATGCGGTAAGATCTGAATGAGCCACCCGGAAAGCATCCCACAGTGGAGCTGATCATCTACTTTGGCTTCCTTTTTCCCACTGGAAAAAAGTATTAGGCTAAGGGGGCTACTCAGGGAAAGACAATGCAATCAAAGTGAAACCTCTCCTCTTACCCTTCTAACATGCTACTTCTCAGTCTCTGAGTTTTGGGAGGCGGCTCAGACTCACCTTCAAGTTCTGGGATTTTCACAATGATGTCTTGTATGTGGGTAGCTGCTAATTTGCCTTCAAGAGGGCTGGGATAAAGTCAGGAATGACTTATGTCACTTTCCTGATAATGTCACTCCAGCTATGGAACTTCTGACATAAACCCATGGAACTTCTGACATTTGAAAGGAATATTTTGTGCTATATCATACTTAGTTTGAATAAATATTTTTTATTTTATTCATGGAACTTACATTATTACTATAGAATAATATCCTAGCTCTAGGATAAAATAAAAAATCTTGCAGGCATAATTTATCAATATCTGACCTTATAATGTGTATTACTTCAAGAAAAATTCTATGGGGACTAATGGCTACACAGCGGAGTTTTACCATTCAAGAAAGAATTAAAACCTACCCATCTCAGACTATTTTAAAAAATTCAAGAAGAAGGAACACTTGCAAGTTTATTCTATGAAGCTGCAGCATCACCCTAATAACAAAACCTGATAAAGACAACACAATGAAAAAGAATTACAGGCCAATATCCCTCATAAACATAGATGCCAAATTCTAGCAAATTGGATCCAGCAGTACATCAGAAAGATCATACACCATGACCAAGTAGGATTTATTCCAGGAATGCAAGGATGGTACAATATCTGCAAATCAAAGAATGTGATACATTACATAAACAAATTGAGAGATAAAAATCACATAGTCATATCAATTGATGAAAAAAAAAGCATTTGACAAAATCCAACACCCTTTTTTGATAAAAACTCTCAGCAAGGTGGGAATAGAAGGATCATATCTCAACATCATAAAAGCCAAATATGATAAACCCACAGCCAACATCATACTCAATGGGCAAAAATTAAAACTATTCCCCCTAAGAATAGGAACATGACAGGGATGCCCACTCTCACCACTCCTGTTAAACATAGTATTGGAAGTATTAGCCATTGCAATTAGACAAGAAGAAGAAATAAAAGGCATCCAAAGTGAAAAAGAAGAAGTAAAGCTTTCCTTATTTGCAGATGACATGATATTGTACATAAAAACCCAAAAGACTCCATCAAAAAACTAATGGACTTAATAAATGATTTTGGCAATGTAGCAGGATACAAAATTAATGCCAAGATACCTATGGCATTTCTATACACCAATAATGAACTTATAGAAAGAGAGACTAAAAAAGCAATCCCATTTACCATTGCACTGAAAAAAATTAAGATACCTAGGAATAAACTTAACTAAGAAGGTAAAAGACCTATAATACAGAAAACGAAAGGACACTGAAAAAAAAAGATAAAAGAAGACATAAACAGATGGAAGAGCATACCAAGCTCATGGACTGGGAGAATCAACATCATTAAACTGTCCATACTACCCAAAGCAATCTATAGATTCAATTTCACTCCCCATTAAATACCAATGCTATATTTCACAGGCCTAGAAAGAACTCTCCAAAGATTCATATGGAACAAAAAAGGACCCTGAATAGCCACAGCAATACTAAGAAAGAAGAATAAAGTAGGTGGTATATCAATACCAGATTTCAAGCTGAATTACAAAGCCACTGTTCTCAGAACAGCCTGGTACTGGCACAAGAAGAGACATATAGACCAATGGAATAGAATAGAGAACCCAGAAATTGACCCAAACCACTATACTCAAGTAATATTTGACAAAGGAGGCATGAACATACAATGGAGTCAAAACAGTCTTTTTAATAAATAGTGTTGGGAAAATTGGACAGATACTTGCAAAAAAATTAACTAGACCACCAACTTACACCATACACAAAAATAAACTCCAAATGGATACAGGACTTAAACATAAGACAGGAAACCACAAAAATACTGGAGGAATCCACAGGCAGCAAAATCTCAGACATATGCTAAAAGAATTTCTCCACTAATACTGCTCCTAGGATATTGGAAACTAAAGAGAAAATAAACAAATTGGACTACATCAAAATAAAAAGCTTTTGCACAGCAAAGGAAACCATCAACAAAACAAGAAGAAATCCCACTGTATGGGAGAACATATTTGCAAATGTTATCACTGATAAAGGTTTAACCTCCAACATCTACAGCCAACTTATACAAATTAATAAAAGAAAGATAAATGATCCAATAAAAAAATGGGCAACGGGCCTAAATAGAATTTTTTCTAAAGAAGACAGAAGGAAGGCCAAGAGACACATGAAAAAATGCTCAAAGTCACTAATTATCCAAGAGATGTAAATCAAAATGACAATGTAATACCATCTCACACCTGTCAGAATGGCAATCATCAACAAATCAACAAATGATAAGTGTTGGCAAGGATGCAGAGAATAAGGAACCCTCCTGCACTGCTGGTGGGAATGCAGACTGGTGCAGCCACTGTGGAGAACAGTATGGAGTTTCCTCAAAAAAGTAAAAATGGAACTCCCATTTGACCCAGTAATCTTCCTCCTAGGAATATATCCTAAGAAACTAGAAACACCAATCAGAAAGGATATATGTACCCCTAGGTTCATAGCAGCACAATTTACAATAGCTACAATTTGTAAACAGCCTAGGTGCCCTTCAGCAGATGAGTGGATCAGAAAACTATGGTACATCTACACAATGGAATACTATGCTGCCATAAAAAAGAAGGAATCCTTACCATTTGAAGCAACCTGGATGGAACTGGAGAGCATTATGCTAAGTGAAATGAGCCAGTCAATGAAAGAAAAATACCACATGATCCCACTCATTTAAGGAAAATAAAGAACATTATAAACTGATAAACAAAAATATAGATACAGAGGCAGTAAAGCATCAAACAGACTGTCAAATTACAATGGGAAGGTTAGAGAGAGGTGGGATAGATAAGAGATCAACCAAAGGACTTACATGCATGCATATAAGCATAACCAATGGACACAAGGCATTGGGGGGTTAGAGCATGCATGGGAGTGGAGTGGAGGGGCAATGGGAAGATATGTACACATGTAATAGATTAATAAAAAAAAAACTTATTCTAGAAAAAGAGAAATTCTAAATATCATATTGGACAAATTCTTCTACCTCAGGGCAAATGGAAGATGTAAATAAATAATGACAAAGCTTATCATTCGTGTAAATGCTTCATTTATGATATTCATTGCATTCTTTGGATAAGGCCTCTCTGATCATTTTATTGATTTACTTTACTGTTCTCTCTTCCTTGTCTCCTATCTTTAAACATGGTTTCTCCCCAAGATTATTCACTTTTTGCTTCTCTCAGTATTGCCAGGTAGAGATGATACAGCATGGCAGTTGGTGATGGGCAGAGCAGAGATGAAAAAAAGACTCAAAACAAAGCATGGAAAAATGATGAGCACAGATTTCATCTGCTTCATATTTTTCCCAGGAATAATCCTGCCTGTACACATCTTTGGTGCCGTTTTTTTTTAGTAACAACACATGTGTGTTTCTTTTTTATTCTTTTTGTTGTTCTCCTTGGAATTTTAAATGCCTTTCAGCTCATAAACTCAGTACAAATACCATGGCATATTTTTTCAAAAGAATTTTATGATCCAAGGAACTATTGCTTAATCAGACAGCCTGATGTTGGATTTATTTTTGTACTTTTAAAAACTTTTCCTTGTGCAGTGACACAAAGATGCTACCTTAAATTCTTCAAAATTAAACAAGAAAGTGAGAAAAGGAAATTAAACTTCTTTAAGTAAAGATACTCTTCTTACTTTCTCTCATATTGGGATATAAGATCTGGGCTAGAAAATGATGCAAGGAAAACATCAGCACCAAATACCTAATTCCAAGATGTAGACTTCTTTGAACAGAAGAAAAAGATTGTGTATTTTATGCTTGAATTCTGTGCTAAAATGTGCAGTTGCCTAAATGCATAACTGAGTATGAGAAAAGAGTTTGGAAGCATCTGAGAAGAAACATCTGCCTAACTTATGGTCTATCGTCCATTCCTAAAAAATAAAAATAAAATCTATCTCTGTGGTATCAAAGATCTAAACAGATGTGAAGCTATGGACTCCAAAATTGAATGTACAAAAATGAAATGGCCTTATTTTATTCCTTTAGGACAAAACTTGTTTGGACTCTTTGAAGTATGATTTTTCCTATCTGTTTAAGGTGATAAAGATATTAGGTACAGTGGCTACCTTAAGAAGAATAGTAAGGTATACATAACTCTTGTTTCTGAGATAGTTTCCTTGGAAACCCCAAAAATAATCAGTTTGGAAATATGAGGTCAGTGTCATTAAGGAGTAAAGGATAATGTAAATCTTTAAATTTTGAAAGATTCTTATGACTTTGGTCTTAGACTTGTTTGTTTTGAATAATTGTGCCATAAAATAACTCAGGAATAGAAGGAACCCTACAATGGCCACTATGCAAGAATTGTTCAAACCCCTGCTCTTCCACTACAGAGCTGTACATTGTTGAGCAAACCATCCTTTAGTTTCTCAGTTTATTCATTACATATAAGAAAAAAGTTGGAGATATGCAGAACCTTCTAAGATAATTGTGAGGGAGGATGCTGACTGGGCTCCTATTCTTATATTCCTACTTGAGTCCTCAAAGATTCTGGAATATATATTTAACAAATTAGCTTCTGTTTAGGCTTTCTTTGAAAGAAAAGTGTTCCATAGCTTAGATATTTCCCATTGTTATTAGCGTTATAGCCTGGGACTCTTTTAAATATATATGATTATTCATTAATTGAAAACAAAGTTTATGAATGCCTTATATGAACCAAGAACTTTGCTTCAATAAGCATTGTGAATACTAGGGGGAACCAGATTAGTAAGATCCTGATCTCAGATTTTCTAATATCGTGGAGAAGTCTAACAATAGACAAGATCATTATAGGTTGTGATAAATGCAATGATAGAAATAAACAGGGTATTAAAAAGGAATAACTGCTTAAAGGAAGGAAAGCTGACTAAAGGTAGAGAAGCCTATTTCCACTAGAGCAGTAAGAAAAACCTTCTTGGATAAAGGAAGATTACGTTAAGACCTGAAAAATGAAAAGGAGCCATTCATTCAAAGAACTTTGGGAGATCCTTCAAGGTTGATGGAATAAAAAAAGACTAAGATATGGAGGTGAGGACGATCTAGATATTTTTGTAAAACCAAAAGGAAGTTATTACAGCAGCAGCACAGTAAATACTGAAAAGTTGTTTGAGATGCATTTGAAAAAATAAATAAGAAGCAGATCATAAAGGGCTTCTTAAACCATGGTAATAAGTTTGGATTTTATTCAAAGTGTAGTGTCATGCCACTAAAAGCTTCCAAGTTAGAAGAGGAGCATAGTCTTCAAAGGGAATCACTCTATAACTTCTAAACTTTGTTTAATAATAGCTAGTGTTGTTGGCTAACTCAAGGGATAAAATAAGTTCCAGGGACTAAATAGAACAAAATAAATTTGAATTACAAAAGCGTGTTATGTACCAAGACAGTTTAATGAGGAAAGAATGATCTTTTGAACAAATGGTACCACAAAACAACTGGATAGTTGCATGCAAAAACACAATGGACCCTTACTTACACTACACTCAAGAATTAATTCAAAATGGATCATAGTGCTAAATGTAAGAGCTAAAACTATAAATGTCTTAGAAGAAAACATAGGTATAAATCTTCATGATCTTGTGTTATGCAAAGTTTCCTTAGATAACACCAAAAGTACAAGTGACAAAATAAAATATAGATAAATTGTACTGTAGTAAAATCAATAGTCTTGTAATTCAAAGAACACCATCAAGACAGTGAAAAGACTCCCTGGAATCTTATCCCATGGAATGGGATAAAATACTTGCAAATCATATATATAAAGGGGCTTGTATCCAGAATATAAAATGAACTCTTACAACTCAATAATAAAAAGACAACCCAATTGAAAAATGAGCAAAGTATTTGAACAGGTACTTCTCCAAAGAAGATATACAGTTGGCTAGTAAGCACATGAAAAATGCTCAACACTATTCACTATACAAATAAAACCACAATGAAATGCCACCTTACATCCACTAGGATGACTATCAAAAAAAAAAAAGTACAAGTGTTGAGGAAGATATATAAAAAAATTGGAAACCTCTTATATCACTGGTGAGATGTAAATTTGTGTAACCACTTTGTTAATCCACTTGGCAATTTCTCAAAATGTTAAACATGGAATTACAGTGTGCCCCAGCAATTCCACTCCTTGGTGTATACCTAAGAAAATTGAAAAGAGGGTTCAAATTAAAATTTATACAACCCAAATGACTATCAACTGATGAATTAATCAATGTTTATTAATTAATTCTATCCATACAGTAGGTTAATATATATATATATATATATATATATATATATATATATATATATATGCCTAAGCGATTGGAATGCTAGAATGACCAGAACAACTGGTTGCTATGATGCACACTGATCACCAGGTGTCACACACTCAACAAAGGAGCTGACCTCTGGTGGTCAGTGCACTCCTACAGCCAACTTCCTGCAGCTGACCAATTTCCTGTGGTTCTTTCCTCCTCTTCTCTTCTCCCCATCCTCCTCTACCCTTCCCTACCCAGCCCTCTCCCTCTCCCCCACCTCCCTCACCCCCATACAGCTGGCCCTAGCCAGCAGTCGGCAGGAAGGCTCTGGCCAGCCCCCATCACCAGTCAGGTCTAGGGACCCCACCCATGCATAATTTCATGCACAGGCCTCTAGTTTGGCAATAAAAAGGAATGATATATTCATACATGCTGTAACACTGATGAAGTTGAAAACATTCCTAGTGAAAGAAGCCAATTATAAAAGACCACATATTACATGAAATGTCCCAAATAGGCAAATCCATAGATACAGACAGTGGTTTAGTAGTTGCCCAGGGCTGGGGGTATTTGGAGGAAAAGGGAAGTGATTATTTATGGGTACTGGGCCTCTTTTGAGGGTGATAATAATGTTCTAAAATTTATTTTGGTGATGGTTACAGAACTTGTGAATATACTAAAAGTTATTAAATTGTACACTTTAAATGGTCATATAGTACATGAATTATATTTCAATAGAGTAGTTAAAAATAGATGTGATGAGTTACATTTGAGACAATACAGCTACTCACACAAAGTTTTAATCAATAGGAAATCCCAACTCCATCCTTTATTTTATGAGTAGACTGAACATTAAGTCAACTATTCTTTCTCAATGTGACTTTCATATAAAAGCACTCATTTTTGTAATTATTGAAGAAATCTATTAAAACATGCACATTGTAGAAAACTGCTATTTTTCCAGTCTGCTCTGAAAACTTCTAAATACACAAATAGTTGTAGTCATGCTATTCACAAAATAGTTGTAGTCACTTTTAAAAGGCAACATTTTTGTAGCAAAATATTACTTATGTGTTTCAGAACATGCAAAATGAACCAACTAATATCAGTGGAAGTTTAATAACCCCTCCAAAACAGAAAAGAAGAAAGAAAAAAAATCTATCTTTAAAAGGGGGAAAAAAGTAAACAAAAGAACTAGGGGAGACCTTTCTCTTAATCATAAGAGAAAAAATGCAGTATAAATTACTGACAACCTCTTTTCTCGTCCATATGTGAAAAGAGATATGAGCTCTTCAGTATGTCTGGTTCTTTATAAAATTTAAATGCATCATTTTATTTAATCTTAGTAACCCTTTGAAAAATTAGTATTACAGCCCTTTTATGTAACAGGAAACTGAGGCCTTTAGAAGTTAAATAATCTATGGTGACAGAGCCAGAATATGAAACTGCAGTGGTCTGACTTTTAAAATCTCACACCATTCACCTCTGTGACAGTTAATCAACCTCATTTTAAAAGTTTGTGTTAGCCACAAAGAAGTCTGAGATTGGTGCAACTATAATTTCAACCTCTGGATGCAGCTAGAACTACAGCAAAAGAACTTAACCACTTTGGCATCTAAATTGAGTGACTTTCTGAGACGAGAAGAGCATTTGTTCAGGAGCATAGGGCATGAGTCATTTCCTTAGGTATCTGTTTATTCGTTCAACAAATATTTATCAAGAGCCTACATAGCACAGTGGTAAACCACAATTTATTTCTTGTCTACATCATTTTTGCAGTTTGCCAAGCTTTGGGACACAAGTTTGAGATTTCCATTTTCATTTCCAACTGATGCAAGGAATACTGTGATTAATTATTACCCATTTTAGGACTCGCAACCTGGCTTACTGTGGATTTCATTGTTGACCTGCAAATTCACATGACATCGAAAATATTTTATTTACTTTCTACTAAACATAAGAGTGTATATTGAATTTCTAGTCTACTTTTGTCTAAACAAAGTAGAATGAATGAAATATTGTTTTAAACAGTTTAATATGGCTACTTCCCTTCCCTCCATGTATTTCCCTCCCTTTTCATTCCACAGATCAAAGATTTCTCTTTAATCCTCTACTCCAGTGAAATGTTGAGTTCTCCTTGACCATGATTAGATATATTTTGTAACCCTATACATTCAAGAAAATGTTGAACCCACATTACCTCATAGAGATGCTGAAATGATGCCTTTGGATTTACTTTAATTATATTCTTGCTAATCAAAATGTGTATGCTAAAACCAAGTAGTTTTCTTCCTCTAATAAATAAATAACTGCTTAATTTTGTCTATCTTGGCCAGTCTGTATATGTGAATTTTACTCATTAGTAACAGCTGTGCCTCTAAGTCATCATGACCTCTTTTTAGATAATTAGACAAACATAATATTGTAGAAAAGTAACTCATCTTTACTTAATCTTCAATTCAATAATTATATAATATAACTATCTAAACATCCTACTTAGTACTTTCTATAACAATTTGTTTACTTTTTTTATATTGAATATTCAGGGACCTGAAGGAATTGTGGGAATTCCAGGTCAAAGAGGTCATCCAGGAAAAAAGGTAAATTTTTTACGTCATTTTATGCTGTTTTTCTTTCCCGTGACATGCTCAGAGCCCCATAGAATGCTGTGATTTTATTTGCATGATATATAAAGTAATAAAGATATACATTTATCTTAAAAAAGAACATTTGTATAATTTCATATTTAATTCCTCTTAGCAGTACTAATCACCTTAATTATATGAAGACACATTTTCCACTTTGTAGTTTCTAGAAAGATATTTGCCTTTCCTTCTGGTTGCCAAAAATTCTTTAGTAGACCATAAGCCAGAAAAAAGAGAAGAGGAAAATAATATACCATTTGTGCTTTTTAGTAACAACTTTAATAAAATGTTTTAGAAAAAGAAATATGATTAGAATTATTTCTGGATTATTGTGTTTCTTTAATTGAAAAGAAATTAATAATTGGTTTTATGTTTTACATATATTAACTAAAAAACACAAATGAAAACTGTTTTATTGCCCCCTTCATATTTTATTTTAAAATTTACATATTTTTAAAATTTTAGTACATCAAAATTAGAAGTTCCTTTCTATGTGGGGTCGGTAATTTATTTAAGTATTAGTGAGATATGGAAATAATTTTTCCATTGTACTACATTAGTTCTATACTACATCCCTGTACTAAAATCCATAATGTCTAATAATATTTTATTTTTTTACATAAACTTTTGGAAACAAGGATTGAGTGTACTTCTAAACCTGAATACTTTTACTATAATTAACTTCAATCACATCATATTCTAGTTCCCAAATCCAAATTCTATCATTTCTGCTAATATACACCAAGTACATCCTTCTCATAATTTGGGAACAATGTAAGAAAAATGAATGAAGTGAATTTTAGTTGCCATTCTTTCTCATGAATAGTAAAGTCTCTTTTCAGCACACATAATTTTATGCCTAATATCAACATTAGAAATGGGACAGTGCAGGCCCTTAGGATAACTTGTACCCTTAGGAAAGCCTGTAAATTATTATGAATACTAAAAATGTTCTCACTGACTATGATCACAGTCTAGTTTTCTTTGTGTGTACTTGAATATCAATAATAGAACAGGGTGGTTCCCACGGTCAGAAAATAAATTATATCTCTTAATGTTGTTTAAGAGCAGCTATATTTTGGTGCTAGAGAATCATCAGCTAGCCTAATGGAAAACAGAAGATAACTGGATTTTAGAAGGATGTAAAATGATATGAAAATGTTACAGATTTTTAAAGGCAAACTCCAAACCAGTGAGTGATTATCCTGAACACACTGTACAGAACTGCACACTAAAGCCTTTTTGCATTAAACAGATCTTTGTGGCACTGAAGTTCTCTGTAGAAACAGGCTTCTCAATAGGGCCTGTATTTTCTCATGGTTATAATCAATATATGCATGCATGCAGACATTCATACAGATATGCATACATACCCAAATTTAAAAATAAAAAACTTTTTACTTTTAACTCAGATCTCCTCTGCTTGTTTGGCCAAAATAACTTTATAAATTCTTTTTCCAAAATGACTTTAAATTATATTTTTAAGATAACCTATTTGGTGATGCTATGTTACGTTATTATCATCAGTGGTGGTCTGTAGTACTATTAAGTTAAAGCAAAGTTACTATTCATAGCATTTTGCTTACAGAATATTATTTGGAGTCATTCAGATATATGACATAATTAATTATTCCAAGTATTAATTTGTTTTTCCTCCCTTTTTTTCTCTTATTAATGATATCCACAGGGTGATAAAGGACAAATAGGGCCCACAGGAGAAATTGGAAGCCGAGGCACTCCTGGACAGGCTGGGGAAAGTGGTCCTAAGGGTGCCAGAGGAACCAGAGGTGCTGTGGTGAGCATTTGATTGGTTTCCAGAACTAAGTTCACTGTGGATGGAAAAGAAATGTATCCATGTACTTAAAGCTTCATTCCTTGATTAATTTTACAGAAAAAGAAATAGTTCCATTGAAAATAATCTACCTCCTTGGGATGTGGAGAATTGTAAGCATTCCACAGTACTTAAATGGCTTAGTGGTTTCTGGACATGAAAAAGGAAAGGGGAAAAAACTTAAAATGGAAATAAAATATGAAATGAGGTTTAAAAATATCAGATTATAACTCTTAACCTAAGTAGGAAAGTTTATATGCCTTGCACTTCAAATCAGGATTTAACATCTGTATAAAACTTAGCTGTCATGGCTGACAAATTACTTTGAAAATTAGGTTTACTTGAAAATGGGTTTTCTTTATATGCTTGGACTCCAGGTGCTTATCTAGAGATGGTTTTTCTAACCACTATGATAAATCTCCATAATGTCTAATAATATTTCATCTTTCGCAAGAACTTTACATGATGTTGGAAACAAGCATAGTGTGATACTTCTGAACCTGTAATAGCAAATTTTTGTTGCTAATGTGTTGGGGCCCATTCAGAAAATCACAGACTGAGAGATGCAAACTACTTAAGAGCTTATCCAATTTAATCTTTTCACTGTTTCATAAGCTTATTTACAAAATGAATGTGTATTTTCTACTTTCCATTTAAGTATCACACAAATACCAGACTTTTCTCCAAGGCCTGCTGGAGAACATTGCATGAGTCATCTGTTGGAGGATGGTTTGCCTCCTGCTCACTTTAAGTATTCTGTCTCTTACTGCCATCTAACTACTCCAGGTCTTCTTTGCTTCCTTTTGTTTGAATTAATAATATTTTTCTCTCTTTGAATTATGCATTCAAAAACATTAAATAATGTGATAACTTTTAATATACATAAGTTAATTTATCCAAAGAGTATTGCCTTTTAATGTACTCTTCTACTTTGATTTTCTCTATAAAAAATATTCACTTTTTAAATTTTGACACATTCCCAAATTACCTTTCCAAGAGATTTCTCCAAATATACAGTTTTATCACCAATACTTCAGATAAATCCTTTTAATGTTTCATATTTTGATAAATAGTGTATTTCATTTTTTTCTATGTACATTTTCCTGATTGCAGCTCAGTAATTTGTATTTTTTTCTCTTGAAGTTGCCTAGTCATATGCACTGTATATTTCTTTCTATTAGGTTGCAGTCTTTTTCCTATTGATTTGTAATAATTCCTTATGTATTTTATATGTTGTATTTTATTAAATGTGCTGCAAATATGTTACAAATATCATCCCTTTCCTTTATCTTTTAATATTGTTTAATTGTCATGTAGTCATATTTGTCAGTCTTTTTCAATATAGTTGTAGGTTTTATTTTATTTTTTAGAAATGCCTTCCCTCCCGAATGTATATAAGAATATCCTTCCATATCTTTCCTTAATATTTTTATAGCTTTACTTTTACCCTTAATTCTTCAAAGCATATAGAGGTGTTTTTACTATCAGAATAACTGTAAAGGACTATTTTCTTTTTTTGGCTCAAATTGAGACAACCAATTATCTCAACACATTTAATAAATAAGCAGTCAATTTCCCATTTTTCTGAAATGCTTCCCTTACCATAAACTAAATTCTCAAATATCTATTGGTCTGCTTTTCTTCTCTCTCTTTTCTTCTCACAATCATTAGTTTATTTGGGGGTCAATACCACACTATTTAAATTATTATGTTATTGCAATATCTTTTGAGACAATACTACATAATTCATTTTTTCTGAAAAGTTTGGCTCTTATCTACAATTTCCTCTTTCATGTAAATTTTAGAATCAGCTCAAATTCCTTTAATATTTAATCTTTCAATAGAAAAACACCATATATCTTTCTATTTATTACTCATATCTTCTTATCCTTCAATAAAGTTTTGTTTTTTTTATCTCTGTTCTTATATCTTTCTTGTTAGGTTTATTGTTGGTTTCTTAAGGATTTTATTACATGTAATCCTTTTCCCATTACATCTTATTGGTGCTATGTAAGAAATCTATTTATTTTTACATTATATTTTTATATTTTGACTTTATATTCATTTTAATCAATTTAGCTGATTCTCATGGGTTCTTTAGGTAAATATTCAGATCACCTACTCTTATTTATTATCCTGTCTATTACATTGATCTTCTGGTTAGTGTAATATTTGGCTAGTCACATACCCATTCTGTGCCTTAACTTACTTATCTCCTATTTATTTTTTATTTTGAGACTCAAATAGAAGAGTTAATATGGAAACTTTTTGATATGACGAAAGCTAAGACATTTTTCAAATCATTGCTTTTGCTTTTTTTTTTTGGTTGTCTGAGTCATCTTTTCAGGAGTTTAAAGGCATTTACTAAATAGCCTATAATGTTTGTGGTTTACTCACCTGTAAAATATTAATAATAGGAATTATGGAGTGATTATTGCACACAAGTGTTTAACCATTTCTATTTTAACAACTTTGACCAGAGCTAAGACTGTTGATCAAAGCATTTGAAACTACCAATGAGTACAGAGTTCCCCTTTTTCCCATCGTGACAGTATCAAACACTAGCAGACTTCACTCTCTAATACTCAGTGCAGCACATCTACCAAAATTTGACAAATACCAAGTACATTTCCAAGAACTTAATAGAAACCTGCAGGATTCTGACAATTGGAAGCATTTCTCTTAATCTGATTAAGGATGTTTATGCCTGATGGAAGCCAAAGAGACATTTTTTTGTGGGACTTTTGTGGCTCAGAAGAAAAATGAGGCAAAAGTTATAGAGTGCAATGTTTTGTTTTCCCATTTCAGACTAGGTGGAATTTTGTGCCATAAAGAAATCTAAATTTTAAATAATAGCAGTATAAGTTTAATGATTTAAACAATTACCTATTTTTTCTCTAATATTATTTTTTAGGGACATTTAGGATTAATGGGACCTGATGGAGAACCAGGAATTCCAGGATATAGAGTAAGCAATTCTAATCCTCCTATCTAATAAAAGAGTAATAGGCAAATTGACCATACCTCCACTACACTCATAAGCCACGCCTACCAGCCAATCAGAGCGAGTATGCAAATTAACCTGACCAAGATGGCTATAGCCACAGAGAGAATAGGAGAGAGGCCTGGGTTGCCCTTGGTGATGGAGAAAGCCAAGCTTTCCGCAAAGCCTGGTCACAGCTGTGCGAGCTGAAGGCTTGGCTCCACTCCAGGCTACAAAGTTTCAATTGTAGAAGATAAATAAATCCCAGATACCAGGGCCTCTGCTTGGGTTGCTGGGGGTGTGGCCGGCCTGCAAACCACCACAGGCCCCTCACCCCATGCCCCAAGGGAACACCCATCCTGATCCAGGACATCCTGATGCAGGGCAAACCAACTGGCCGCCACCCATGCACCAGGTCTCTATCATATCTAATAAGAGAGTAATATGCAGATTGACCATCACTCCAACACACAATATAACTGCCCCCATGTGGTCACAAGATCCTACCCCCATGTGGACACAAAATGGCCAACACAAGATGGCCAGCAGGTGAGGGCAGTTGGGAGGGACCAAGCCTGCAGGAGAGGGCAATTAGGGATGACCAGACTGGCAGAGGAGGGAAGTTGGGGGTAACCAGGCCTGCAGAGAAGGGCAGTTGGTGGTGACCAGGCCCACAGGGGAAGACAGTTAGGGGCAAACAGGCTGGCAGGGGAGCAATTAGGCATCAATCAGGCTGGCAGGGGAGTGGTTAGGGGGTTATCAGGCTGGCAGGCAAAAATGGTTAGGGGCAATCAGGAAGGCAGGCAGGTGAGCAGTTGAGACCCAGCAGTCCTGGATTGTGAGAGGAATGTCCAGGTAGGATCAGGCCTAAATGGGCAGTCAGACATCCCTTGAGGGGTACCAGATTGGAGAGGGAGCAAGCTGGGCTGAAAGACACCCTCCACCCATGCATGAATTTCATGCACTGGGCCTCTAATATGTAATAAAAGGTTGATATACAAATAGACCAAATGGTGGAATGACCAGTCACTATGACACCCACTGACCCCCAGGGGGCAGATGCTCAATGCAGGAACTGTCCCCTAGTGGTTAGTATGCTCCCACAGGGGAAATGCTGCTCATCCAGAAGCTGGCTCATGACTAACATGCACAGCAGCAGTGGCAGGAGCCTCTCCTGCTAAGCTGGAAGGCAGACATCCCCTGAGGGGTCCCAGATTGGGAGTGGGCACAGACCGGGCTGAGCGACCATCCCTTTCTCCCTTACCGCTCTTCCAGTGAGCGAATGTCGTACACTGGGCCTCTAGTTGAAAATAAGAAAGTATATATTTGCATGAAAACATTTATATAAAGATGTTATCCCAAGTATGCAAATTAAGATGAAATCTCCCTGATAGACCTTTTAGGCCTCATCCCCTTATAGAATGAATCCTATTTTTCTTTCAAAATATTGCAATATCTAATTGTGTGGTTCTGGTGGTTTTAGGTAAAGCATGCACAAATGTTTTTGACAATGTCTACTCACTTTCCTTTTGTTAGGGCCAAAAAGGTCAACCAGGACTTTCTGGGTTGCCAGGACCTAAAGGAGAAAAGGTATGTGTTTGTGTATATTGATTTTTTAATCCTAAAGTTAAACATTGAATTCATGTGTTTTTTCTGAAAGTATGCATGGCAACTCTTTCAAAGAATAAAAGAATCTCTTTTCAATTTGGGAAATATTGCAAATTCTAGGAGAAAAGCAAAGAAATAACAATGGGTGAAAAATTTGAATAAATCATTAAAATGTCTTCCATAGGTTGTTTCAAGATTAAGGTGAAATAATATAGGTATATTAAAGTATTTTACAATCTGTAAAGTTGTATAAAAGTAAAATTAAGTTGTTATTAAAAGAGATTGGGGGACTCTAGATTAAATGACTAACCATAGTACATTTATAGTAAAAAGTTTTGTGAGTTAAGAATAACTACAACAATACTCCACTTGATTTAGAACATCACTGGATACCTGACACAGAAAAATCTTAAACTGCTTTTTATGCAAGTAAAGCAGATTGACACTTCCAAGGAGAACCTCATATGAATTACTACTATGAATAAAATATCATATGGTAAATTTTTTAGGTAAAACTTTTCTATTTAAAAAAGATAAGACCAGCTCCAACTGGTTTGGCTCAGTGGATAGAGCGTCAGACTGCGGACTGAAGGATCCCGGGCTCAAATCCAGTTAAGGGCATGTACCTTGGTTGGGGGCACATCCCCAGTAGGAGATGTGCAGGAGGCAGCTGATTGATGTTTCTCCCTTATCGATGTTTCTAACTCTTTATCCCTCTCCCTTTCTCTCTGTAAAAAATCAATAAAATATGTATTTTTTTTAAAAAGGATTAAATCAGATTTTATATTTCATGACATATTAGAAAATAATAGGCTATATATTTTACTGATTACTTTATTAACTTGTTGTTTTATAAATCATTATCTTTGTTATAGGGTTATCCAGGAGAAGATAACACAATCCTAGGACCACCTGGGCCTCGAGGTGAACCAGTAGGTCTTTTTCTAAAATTATTTTGATGTTCAAGATAAAATGTAATTACTATAATAGATTCAAAACATCAGTCACATCCTTTCAAAGAATTTTACTTTGTTACTTTTGTAACATTATTTTTATAGAACAGCAATATCTGTAGCTACATAATCTAAATATGAAAGCTATTTATATGTAGGTCAAGGTCCTTTGTACAATATGTAAAGCTTAATACAGTGACTTTCTAAATCTAACTTCTAGCATTAAATGCATAACACCTTTTATAGAGATTATTTAAAAATTACATACTATAGACATTTTAGGGGATATATTTTTTTAATCATCAAATTCAGATTTATTTCTGAAGTATTTTTAAAAATCTGATTTGTCCCCTTTTTATAGTAGTTTACACACAGCAAATGATTTAAAGATTCATTTACTGGTAACCTGAGGGCCTGGAGGTGGAGCTGGAAGCAGGAGCTGGCTGGAAAAGATTAACCCTAGGGGAAAAAGACTTATGTAATACGTACTTTCAACAATAAAGAGTAAAAAAAAAAAAAAGACTCATCTAACCAGTTTTTAGAACTAATACTTTTTAAAGTTCACTTATCTATAGTCTTCTAACTAAGGATCTTAAGGGCTGACTGTAACAATGTGTGTTTTTTTTAAATAGCTATTGTACTCAAGCACTGCTGGAGGGAAGGCAGACTGGTGCAACCAGTGGAGAACAATATGGAGTTCCCTCAAAAAGTTAAAAATGGAACTCCCATTTGACCCAATAATCTCACTTCTAAGGATATATCCTAGGAAACTAGAAACACCAATCAGAAAGGATATATGCACCCCTATGTTCGTAGCAGCACAATTTATAATAGCTAAGATTTGGAAATAGCCTAAGTGTCCATCAGCAGATGAGTGGATTAAAAGACTGTGGTACATCTACACAATGGAATACTACAAGAAACTTTTACCATTTGCAACAACAGGGATGGAACTGGAGAGCATTTTGCTAAGCAAAATAAGCCAGTTGGAGAAAAATAAATATATGATCTCACTCATATGTGGGATATAATGATCAACATAAACTGAGGAACAAAAATAGGTTCAGAGAGAAGGTAGCACTAAAAAGACTGTCCAACCTCAGAGAGAAGGCAAGAAAAGGGGCGAGGGGGGGGAGTTGGAGGTCAACCAAAGGACTTGTATGCATGCATATCAGCATAACCAATGGACACAGACACTGGGACAGCAGGAGGCTTGCCCTCAGGGGTGGGAGTGGTGGAGGGGTATTCAAACTGGGAAAAAGGAGACATATGTAATAATTTAAACAAACAAAAAGATAGCTATTTTAAAAAATTAAGTGAATAAATAAGAATGCTTAGTTAACAGAAATAAATATAATTGATTAAATTTTCCAGTTTTCACATGATATTATATAGGATAAAAGAATCCTCAACCCCTAGCTGGTTTGGCTGAGTAAAAGGAGCATCGGCCTGAGGACTGAAGGGTGTTGAGTTTGATTCAGGTCAAGGGCACATGCCTAGGTTTAGATGCAGGAGGCAGCCAATCAATGATTCCCTCTCATCTTTGATGTTTCTATCTGTCTCTCCCTCTCCCTTCCTTTCTGAAATCAATAAAAATATACTTTTTTAAAAAGAAAATCCTCAAGCAGAAAGATCAGAATATATAGTCACTCCATATATTTTGAACTGGATTTTTAGTGGGCATTAAAAGTTATACATTGTTATAGAAATAGAAAGGAAAGATTCTAGAATTTTTCTAATTAAATCAATCAATTTTGTATGCCTAGAGGCAAACTTATCTTTGAGAACATATAAGCTTTACCTGGTTTGGCTCAGTGGATGGAGCGTGGGCCTGTGGATTGAAGGGTTCCAGGTTCAATTCTGGTCACGGGTACATGCCTGGGTTTCCGGCTCAATCCTTAGTGGGGGACATGCAGAAGGCAGCCAATCAATGATTTTCTCTCATCATTGATGTTTCCTTCTCCCTTTCCCTTCCTCTCTGAAATCAATAAAAATATATTTTAAAAAAATTTTAAAGAATATGTAAAATTAATTCTCTGAGGGGGAAAATATGGAAATAATGCAGAAATGTAAAAGAAAATGGAAAAGTATGCATAAATGAAGTATAGTAGTACTTCTTTTCTCCAGATTCATCTTTGCCAGGATCAAAGAATGTCACTGAAACTTAATAAATATATTAAAAGTCTAACATAACACTGGTGATTTTAACTAGTATACATAGGACAGATGGAAAACTTAAATAAGTTTCTAAATAATTACAGCAGAATCAGAGATCATGGGTTTTACATTATGTCTGTTATCTTTATTTTCCACAAAGGAGTAAGTTAAAGTTTATCAACTAATTGTTCAGAATAAATTTTATGGTTTTCTCAACTGATTTCAATCTGAATTTCTTTTCAGAAAGTAGATCCTACTATGTGATAATTGATTTTTCCAAGTGCAATTTAGGCTAGATCATTTGAACAGCTTATCATATCAAAACTTTTATATTAAAATGTTTAGAAAAGTTAGAAGTGTGAGTTTATTAGATTAATTTTTATATTAAGGATTAAAATTAATAAGTGTAGTGTTTTTAGGTTAATTTGTGTCTTAAGAATTTTTAATTTCACAGATTAGAGAATAAATAATATAATTAATGATTAAGAATGGTAAAGTATAGTTAAGTGAAATTAAATGGCTGAGTGGTCCTGTTTAAATCCTTTTTAATCATATTAAATTAAGTAAGAATGCAAGTAATTTTGACACTGTGTATAACATACTTAATTCATCTTAATATTTATATTTTTCATAGTCTAATACCATTTATATAAATTAAATACTATTTGGAGAATACTTTTTTATTTTTTGTTGACTGTATTAGGATGACTTTGGTTAATAAAATTATATAGGTTTTAGGTGTACAATTAATTCTATAATACATCATCTGTATATTATATTGTATTCACCACCTGAAGTCAAGTTTCCTCTTAACATTTCTGAAAATTTATATTTATGTATACTTCACTTTTAAAATATGTTTTCTAGCAGAATCATAAGAATCTCTTTAAAAATTCGGTGCTTATGATGTTGAATTTGTGTCATTGAGATTTAATCCTTTGAAATTACTTAATGGAAACTTAATAAATTTATTATACATTTGGTTACAAATTTTTAGATCCAGCTGTGAAATTGATTGTTTTTGCATGTGGTCTCTGTAGGGTCCTATGGGGGAACAAGGAGAGAGAGGAGAGCCTGGAGAAGAGGGATATAAGGTAACCACTGCAAATTCCACACCTTGCTTCTAATTTGAATAGTGTTCTCTGTTATTCTGCTTAGTTTCAAATGAAAATAAGCATCATTGAGATCATTAGTAATGTCATGTTTTTTTGATCCTAGAAGAAATCCAGCTCTTTGTCCTTCCTGTTCCTTCTTTTTAGAATCATCATCATCTCCTTCCATTGCTGCTTCTCATCTTTCAGATGTCAGCTGAAATGTTACTTCCTGAGAGGCCTTCTCTAACTGCTCTTTCTATCCATCACTTTATATCATATTACTTGTTTATCCTTCATGACATTTAATGCTACCTATAATATCTTATTTTACATATTTGGGAGGAGTGTTTATTGTCTATCTCACACCACCAAAATTTAAGATACGTGAGTATAACACTGTCTTTTTCATTATAATATCCCCAATATTTAGAACACAAAGTTCCTGGTATATAATAGGAATTCAATAAAGAGTTGTCAGATGGATGGGTGAAAGTCATAAGGTTCTCAAGCCTTATCTCAATTCTTACCATCATTCATTTTTAGAAGGACTGTATGTGACCAACTTAATTAGCCAAAATTAGACTAGAATTTATTCAGTGTCATTTTTTACTAACACAGTTGTTTTGAGGATGTTCTGTATTCTTGCTCTATATCTTTTCCCTTTCAGTTCATAATGTCAGTTGCTAAAAAAAAAAAAAATCTAACTCTCTTTTTATACTTCCTGCTTATTTCTTTGCTCACAGTATTCTCTGCTTGTTCACAATATTTTATAATCTTTACTTACATAAATCCTACCTATTTTTTATAATCTAGTTCAAACACCCTCTTCCCTTGACCCACTCTAATAGTAATCTTCCCCTCTTCTGTAATCCTAGAATATGTATTGTTTATAGAACTCGTTCAACAGAAAATTTTACCATCTGCTGCAATGTTTTTTGCTTACTACTTTTCACATGGAGGTATGTTAGCTTTCCGATTTTGAATATGACTTCTTTTTTTCTTAAATAACACCTTGTTCTAAACTCATAAATAATAGTACATCATATGTACATAAACATAATTCATTTTGAATGATGAATGATGAGATATTCTATCCAACATACCCCTCTTTCATGAAAAATATGTGTGATCCTGTCTGTGCCAACATAAGAAACATCAAACCTGCAGAAAATTTCTGTGAATTTATTTGAGCCAAACTGAGGACAATTACCTCGAAGCAAAATCTCAACATATTGAAAAGTTCCAGAGAATGGCAGTTTTGCACCTTATTTTAATCAAAAAAGGAAATGTAAATGAGGTTACATGAAATCCATTAGTGATAGATTGTGGAGGCAGGAGAAAGCAAAGGCAGGAGCCTCTGGGATTGGATAAAAAGTAAAATGATAGACAGGTATTTCTTTTACATAGGCAGGCACAGGAGAATTAGCAGTCACCAACTCAGTAACCACAAGGGCATGTGTCATCTCAGTGGAGCGGAGCAGTGCCTGTGCTTTGAGGGGCCCGATAAAAGGACATTATTTTGACATTCCAAATTTTATTGTAGTTGCAAAATGACAGCAGAGAGGCTTAGTTAAGGTGGACCTTTGTCAGGGAATATTTCTAGCCTAGGACATGACTACTCATCATAATCTGCTTTTAGTTAAAAAGTTATAATTTCAAACCATCCTTTGTGGTTACTTTCAGCCTCTGAGTTGGTAAGACTGTGATACAGGCCTCCTCTGAGCCTGTCAGGTTTAGTATGTGGCCACTTTTGCTGCACATCTGAAAGGAAGACTTAGCCAGATTGAGTGAATAGCTAGTAGGTAAATAACTGTGATTAATGAGCTGACTTTTCTCAAGCCTGAAATCTGAAAGAACAACTTTTACTTCCTCAAACTTACTTTGAAGCAAATGTTGAAAGTAGCTCTAAATGTGAAATTGTTGTGATGACTATCTTCTGTTTCCAATTTACATAACATCTGTATTTACAAGTGTTTCCTAATTCAATGAATTAGCTTTTCTTTGGGTTGTGACACCAACCCACTGCTTTCAGCATAATTTGAGAAGGTTAAACTTTCTTAGCTTTTGCTGTGACTTCTCACAACATTTTCAGGAAAATCAGGTTCTTGCAATATCTTTTTTTGGCGTCTACCAACTACAAACCATTAGGTAGTTAAATCAGCCTATTTACTGGCAAACGGTTAACTATTCTACTGGGAGAAGAAAAGAGTCTCTTCACTGGCTGGCAGAAGAGAAAACCCTGGCCCCGTTCTTCTAGATAGTCACATATCCTTCAGAAATACTTCATCAGAGGAAATCTTTTCCCTCAGTTCACTTTGGAATCTATTTCTCCTTTCTCATTCCAAAAATACTGCTGATGAAGTTTTCAATTGGGGATGTTTCATATATACTTGGTTTGAACCGCATCTTTCTTTCTGTGTTGTTCTATATTAGTCTATCTTATTCCATCCTTAGGTTTTAGAGATCATTTTACCATTTGCTGATGGTTCTATTCTAAACATTTGTCTCATGCCAGACCACATTAATTTTATTGCTTAGAAATATCAAATTCATGAATATTCACACTTGTTTCCTGCCAAGTTTTCCCAAACACTAGTTTGATTCACTTAGGGGAATTATGCTTCACTTAGAGTTAGGTTATTCGGTGTAGCTGCAGGTTATATTTTTTAAATGTTTGCTTTTCTTTTTCCTTTAGAGCAGTTTTGTTATTTTATTTTTTATTAAAATTACTGGGATGACATTAGTGTACATAGTGTATAATTCTGTGATCCATGATCTGTACATTGCATTGTGTGCCCACCATCCAAAGTCAAATCAACTTCCATTGACATATATTTGACCCCCTTTACCCCAAACTAATTCCTCCCCTCCTTTTCCCTCTGGTAATCACCCTACTGTTGTTTGTGTCTATGAGGTTCAGTTTTATATCCCATACATGAGTGAAATCATATGGTTCTGAGCTTTTACTGACTTATTTCACTTAGCATAATATTCTGAAGGTCCATCCATGTTGTCACAATGGCAGTACTTTATCTTTTCTCAGGGCTGGGTAGCATTCCAGAGTATACACACTACATCTTTTTATCAAATCGAAGGATACTTTATTGTCTTCATGTCTTGGCCACTGTGAATAATGCTGCAATGAACATAGCATTGCAAGTAAATAAATGTGTTTGCGGGTATGCTGGCTCATATGGTAACTGTATTCTTAATTTTTTGAGGGGCTGCCATACTCTTTTCCATAGTGGCTATGCCAGTTTACATTCCCACCTGCAGTGACTGAGGGTTTCTTTTTCTCTAACCCTTGTTATTACCTGTTTTCTTAATAATAGCCATTCTGACAGGTATGAGGTGGTATCTCATTATAGTTGTGAAGTTGAACATTTTTTTATATATCTATTGGCCATTTGTATGTCTTCTTGGGAAAGGTGTTTGTTCAGATCCTCTGCCTATTTTTTCATTGAATTGTTTGTTTGGTGTTAAGTATGAGTTTTTTTAATATTTTGTGTATTAACCCCTTGTCAGAACTGTTGTTTGCAAATATCATCTCACAATTGGCTGGTTGTCTTTTTGTTTAATTGGCAGTTTCTTTTACTTTGCAGAAGCTTTTTGGTTTGATATAGTCCCATTTATTTATTTTTGCCTTTACTTCCCTTGCTTTTGGGGTCAAATTCATAAAATCTTTCTGAGTTTAGTGCCTATGTTTTCTTCTATGTAATTTATTGTTTCAGATTTTATATTTAGGTCTTTTATCCCTTTTGAATTAATGTTTGTACATGAGGGCAAACTATAGTCTAGTTTTATTCTTTTGTGTGTAGCTTTCCAATTTTCCCAGCACTATTTTATAAAGAGGCTTTCTTTTTTCCATCATGTGTTTTTAGGTCCTTTGTCAAAAATTATTTGCTCATATACTGGTGTATCAGTTCTGTTCTATGTGTTTGTTCTTCTGCCAGTACTATGCTGTTTTGATTATCATAGCCTGTAGTATAATTTGAAGTCAGGCAGTATGATACCTCCAGCTTCGTTCTTTTTCTCAGGATTGCTTTGGCCATTCAGTGTCTTTTTTAGTTTCAAACAAATCTAATAATTTTTGTTCTGTTTCTTTAAAAAAAATGATATTGGTATTTTAATGGGAATTGCATTAAAATTATATATTCCATTGAGTAATATGGCCATTTTAACTACATTGATTCTTCCAATCTATGGTCACAGACTATCTTTCCATTTCATTGTGTCTTTTCTGTCTCTTAAAATAATGCTTTGTAGTTTTCAGTATGTAGGCCTTTTACATCCTTTGTTAAATTTATTCCTATGAATTTTATTTTTTTAGTTGTGTTGCAAAAGGAATTGTGTGTGTGTTTTCCACTTGTTTTCTGAAATTTCATTGTTGGTATATAGGAAAACAGTTGATTTTTGAACACTGAATTTTGTATCCTGCAACTTTACTGTATTTGTTTTATTTCTAACATTTTTGGTGGTGTCTTTAGGGTTTTCTAGATACAAAATCATGTCATCTGCAAAAAGTGACACTTTTATTTCTTTATTTCCAGTTTTGATGCCTTTTATTTCTTTTTCTTGCTGATTGATCTAGCTAGGACTTGCAGAACTATGTTTTAATAAGAGGATGATAGCAGACATCCTGATTTTAGAGGAGAAGCTTTCAGTTTTTCACCATTGGATATGATATTGGCGGAGGGTTTGCCATAGATGGCCTTTATTATATTAAGGTACTTTCCTTCTATACCCGTTTTGTTTAGTGTTTTAATCATAAATGAATGCTGTAACATCAAATTTTTTGCATCATATGATTTTATGCTTTCTTTTGTTAATGTAGTAAATTACATTAATGATATGCATATCTTGAAGCACTTTTGTGACCCACTTGATCATGATGTATTATTTTTTAATGTATTTTTGTGTTCTATTTGTTAGTATATTTTAGGAGTGTTTGCATATGTATTTGGCCACTTTGCCCTACTTTAGTTTAGGCTTTAAGTATTTTTTTATCCAAATTATTTTAATAGTTTCTTAGCTAGACTCCCTATCCCTAGTTGTAACCATCTCAAATCCATTCTCCGTTTAACATGTTTTGTCAGATGAATCTTCATTTATTGCCCTATGCTATTTCCTCTGCCAGAATGTCATCCTTTTACTTTAGTGCCTGAAACACTCATCCTTCAATATTCAGTTTTCCATCACGTTCTTTATAAAATCCTCTCCAAGTGCCCCTCAGCCATCCAATGGCTCCCACCTAATATCATCAGGCAAAATTCATCACTTCCCGTAACTTTGCCTACAATAACTTTATAATAATGTTTACTTTAATATATTTAGTGTTCACCATTGTAGAAAAAAATGATCTTTGTCAATATTTACTAGAACAGAAAAGACCAGAAGGATTACAGTGAAACTGCTAGAAGCAAATTTGTTTTGGGTGAGACTTATATCCAGACTTCTTAAAGCCAAGAGAGACAGTTGGCTGTTCTATATCCTCATTCTAAAAAGCTGTGTGTAAAAATACAGACAAGAGTGATGGCAACGGGGTTTTTGTCAGCCGGAGCCACCAGCGCGAACGCGGAGCCCGAGCCATCTTGCAGTGGGAGGTGGATGTCTGCAGCGGTCTGAAGCCTTCGGCTGGGCACCCATCGAGCAGCCAGGGAGCCGGGGACCCAGAACTCTGCTCTCCAATCTGCGCCGACACGCGGCAGAACCAGAGATCCACAGAGCACACGGAAAGTGCCTTGTGTGCTATACCTGGTCGTGTTGTAGTTTGTGCCTTTCAATCAATGTAGGAGAGAGAACTACATAACCAGACACCCAGAGAAGAAAGACCATGGGCAGAAAAAGAAACAGCCCACAAAAGACAGAAAGGCAGGTTTCACCAGAAAAGGAAGTAAACGAAATAGAACCACAAATAAGCCTACCAGAGAAAGAGTTCAGAAAAATTATCATAATGTGGTTGAAAAGAATGGAAGACAAATTTGACAATATGAGTAAGAGCCAAGAGGAAATGAAGAAGAACCTAGAGGAGGTGAAGAAGCATCAAGAAGAAATGCAGAAGAACCTAGAGGAGGTGCAGAATAAACAAGAAGAAATGAATAATGACATCACTGCTATAAAGAACTCAATAGAAAGCATCAAAAGTAGACTAGAAGAAGCAGAGGACTGCATCAGTGAGCTAGAAGACACGGTAGGAAAAAATACCCAAGTACAGCAGCTTCTAGAAAAAAAAGTTAAAAAGCAAGAGGAGAGTCTAAGGGAACTTTGGGATAACATGAAACAAAATAACATCCGCATAATTGGGGTTCCAGAAAGAGTGGAAACTGAACAAGGATTAGAGAACGTGTTGGAAGAAACAATGACAGAAAATTTCCCCAATATAGAAAAGAAAAAACCCACACAAATCCAAGAAGCTCACAGAGTCCCAAGCAAAATGAACCCCAACAAACCGACACCAAGGCACATTATAATTAAATTGGCAAACACCGACGACAAAGTAAGAATCTTAAAAGCAGCCAGAGAGAAACAGAAAGTTACCTACAAAGGAACCCCCATAAGACTAGCTACTGACTTCTCAACAGAAACTCGTCAGGCCAGAAGGGAATGGAATGAAATATACAAAATCAAGCAAAGGAAGGGTCTCAATCCAAGAATACTGTACCCTGCAAGACTCTCAATCAAAATTGAAGGTGAAATCAAAAGCTTCACAGACAAAAAA
>JAAGEH010000030.1:49345846-49443061 GCA_011751065.1 Lasiurus cinereus | reverse complement strand
AATGCAGACTGGTGCAGCCACTGTGGAGAACAGTATGGAGTTTCCTCCAAAAACTAAAAATGGATCTCCCATTTGACCCTGTAATCCCACTGTTAAGAATTTATCCTAAGAAATTACAAACACCAATCAGAAAGGATTTATGCACCCCTATGTTCATAGCAGCACAATTTACAATAGCCACAATTTGGAAACAGCCTAGGTGCCCATCAGCAGATGAGTGGATCAGAAAACAGTGGTACATCTACACAATGGAATTCTATGCTGCCATTAAAAAGAAGGAATTCTTATCATTTGCAGCAACCTGGTTGAAACTGGAGAGCCTTATGCTTAGTGAAATAAGCCAGTCAATGAAGGAGAAGCATCACATGATTGCCCTCATTGGGGGATAATAAAGAACATTATAAACTGATGAACAAAAGGATAAATACAGAGACAGAAAAGCTTCAATCAGACTGTGAAATTACAGCAGGAAGATTAAAGTTAGGTGAGGTAGATAAGAGATCAATCAAAGGACTTTTATGCATGCATATAAGCATAACCAATGAACATAGACACTGGGGGTTTGGGGTATGCCTGGGAGGGAGGGGGGGCAATGGGGAGATATGTATAAAAAATTAATAAAAATTAACAAAAAAAGAGTGATGGCAAAGCCATAATTGGCCATCATAGTTTGAATTTTGAAGTTCGAACATATTCTCCCTCTCCCTTCTCTCTGTACTAATCACTTTTTACTAATCACTTCTCTCTTAAATCCTGTTTGGTCAGTGATCTATAATAATTATATTTACTTGTGCCAGACTCCCTCTTGATTGCCCTGATTCTGTTACTTGCTGACTCTGCTCATGTTTTACTGGTAAGGGTGATATGTTACAATGATTTTCTCTGTAGTTATGACCATCTGCTATAGAAAGCTTTTCAAAGTAGCCTTTCTCCCTTGCCACTGTTTACGCCTTAAACAGGATTCAGTTCCTTTATCAGGAAGTTGAATCTTAAAATCATAAACATTTGCCTCACAGATTGCAAACAAGAAGGCTTCAATTGCTCTTTCTGTGAGAATAAATATTGTTAGCCTATGTATGTAGTCATTTCTTTTCCTAGCCCAGAAAAGGGAGATGAGCCTGCAGTCTTTCCTGTGGTATTTTTTTCTGAATAAAAGATAGGAAGAAAATCTGAAGGGAAGAGGAAAGTAGGAAAGGAATTAGAAAAGATTCCATGCATAATTCTTTATGCATAAATCTCACCTGAAATGGCCTGGGGTTGTTGCTTATTTCTGTTTACACACTTGGAAAAGGCAATGTGGTAGGTCAGCATTCCTTCTTAGGAGAACTAGGATGATGACAAGTTGCTGAAGGTCAGTCATTCGTATATAGGCTCCCTGTTTTGAACATAGTAAATCTATCCAAAAAGTTATGAACTTAGTTTGTAAAAATGGTGACTGTAGCACACTTCCACAGTGGGAATCGGCTGAAAACAAAAATTTGTTCTCAAGCTCTTTATTCCTTTTATAATTTGCTGTTTTGGTTTCCTGAGCCTGCCATAACAAATTACCAAAGCTGAGTAGCTTAAAACAACATAAATTTATTTTTTCCATAGTACTGGAAACCTGAGATTTGAAATCAAGATGTCAGCAGGGTCATGCTCCCTCCTGAAGCTCTAGGATAGAATCTTTCATGGTCTTTCCCTTTTTCTGGTGGCTTACAATGTTCCTTGTGTTCCTTGTGGTTACATCACTCCAGTTCTCCTCTGCCTTTACATGGTCCTCTCCTTTTTGTTTCTCTCTGTCTCTTTTTCTAGCTCTTGCTCTCTCTCATTCTTGTTCTCTCACTGTAGCCTATATAATAAAAGCCTAATATGCTAAGTGTCCAGTCGTCTGATCATCTGTTCAACCAATTAAAGCTAATGATATGCTAAGGCTGCTCAACAGGTTGCTTTGACATGCACTGACCACCAGGGGCAAATACTCTAATAGGTTAGCTTGTTCCTGGGGTCCGGCCTATCAGGACTGAGCAAGACAGGCCAGACACACCCTGGAGCCCTCCTGCAGTCCCTCCCTGGCTGGCCAACCTCCCTCATCCCTCCCCAGCCCTAATCATGCATCAGTGGGGTCCCTCATCCTGGCTTGTGCCCTCTTGCAATCCAGGACCCCTCAGGGAATGTCAGAGAGCTGGTTTCAGTCCAGTTCTGCAGGCCAGGCTGAGGGATCCCACTGGTGCAAATTCATACACCAGGCCTCTAGTTTTTTTATAAAGACACTTACCAATGGATTTAGGCCCACATAGATAATCCAGAATAATCTTCTTTTCATATCCTACTTTAACAGTATCTGCAAAGACCCTTTTTTAAAATATATTTTTATTGATTTTTTTACAGAGAGGAAGGGAGAGAGATAGAGTTAGAAACATCGATGAGAGAGAGACATCGATCAGCTGCTTCCTGCACCCACCCTACTGGAGACGTGCCCGCAACCAGGATACATGCCCTTGACCGGAATCGAACCTGGGACCTTCCAGTCCCCAGGCTGACGCTCTATCCACTGAACCAAACCGGTTTTGGCAAGACCCTTTTTCTAAATGTGATTACATTCATAAGTTCTGGGGATTAGGACATAAACTTCTTTGGGTGGGATACCATTCAACCTGTTACACTCATCTCCATGAAAAAAAAACAAAACGAAGCAAAACTCTAAACTCTTCCTCAGTCACCATCATACCCAGTAGCCATTATGTTCTACTACAGGCCCAGCACATGATTAAAATCATGTGAGGATGCACCCCGTGGGGGGGGCAGGACCCATGCCTGGCTCACAGCATCCCCTGGCTCCCTTGCCTGAATCCACTCTGAGGCCGCCCAAGCTGCTGCACTGGCTCGGGCAGGCCCCCCTGTCTCTATCTCCATCTCCGCTCTGGGCATCATTTGCACATGCAACCTCCTATTGTCCAGTCATGACCTGTTACGGCATCCCAGACTAATTTGCATATTGCCTCTTTTTTGATAGATAGAAATATAGATAGATAATATTAACAAAAGAGAATCATAATCTTTCTCATATTAAAGTTAAATTTGAAAACATTTTTGCTACCATTTGAAATGACACTAACATATTCTCTTAAGTCCCATGTCTCTGTTTAATCTAATAATATAACCTTTTCTATTCCTAGGGTCATATGGGTATACCAGGACCAAGAGGTGCCACTGGACAACAAGGGCCTCCAGTATGTTTTGAAAGCATTCTTTGTAAATCTGGCATCTAAAAAAATAATAATGTTAACGTATCTTATTTAGTCTCTCCTTCATATGTGATTTCTATTTTGGTTCCTGTTCAAGGGTGAGCCGGGTGACCATGGTGAACAAGGACTAAAAGGAGAGAGAGGATCTGAAGTAAGTTGAAATTTTCTAAAGCAATCTGTAACATATTGTTGGTTTGAGAAAGCCGAGGGGCAGAAGAGGCTGTTCATTGTAATTTAAATGATTCTTCTTCCTTTCAGAGCAAGGATCACTGTCAGGTTCTAAACAGAGTAGTGATCAATAATAGAATTGAAACATGACTTATTGATTAATTTATGTGTTTTGACTGCCATCCAAATTTCCCTTTACCAGCTGCCTACTCTGGCTTTGTGAAAATTGCCTAAGAGTGTCCTAAACTCACTATCTGTCCTTGGGATTTCAAGCAGAAATACAAGCCTTAAAGCCAGCATTGCAAAAGTGAAGACACATCAGTCACACGTATTTGGTTTAGTAAGTTAGGGGTATCCTTATGATACAGATTCACAATTGGTTTAAAATATTTTTTCCATAAGAGAAATCAATTATTTGTTGTCCAGCAAAGTAAAAATCTGTTGGCTCATTGAACTGAGCCATCTCTTTTCCTGCGCACTGATAGATGTTGCCTCAACCATATGTAATAACTGGCTGTGTAATTTGTACTATCAGGTCATTGTTGCCCTGCTTTTCATGGCATTCTGATTTTAAATTAAATGTACCTTATTTTAATAATAAATTAGGGGAGAATAGATTTTTTAAAAGTAACAAATTTGAGATCTTGTTTCTCCTAATATTTTAAGCAGCCTTCATCCATACTTGTGTTTCTCACCTGTGGGAGTAAGTAATTAAATTGGTTGAATCTAATATTACATAGGTGTTCCCCCACCTGGAAGCAATTTTGAATAGTATTGGCATCTATTTAGTAACTCCCAGTCAGGTTCCTTAATAAATAATAAATAATAAAAAGTATCCCATTGAAGGCAACTCTTAACAAAAAAGAAGACATTTGTTTCAATCACTGAAATTTTTAATACCCAAAATGGGAAAAGTATCCAGCCTGTGTGGCTCAGTGGTTGAACATTGACCCATGAACTAGAAGGTCAGAGTTCAATTCCTGGTCAGGTCTCATGCCTGGTTGCTGGCTCCATCCCCAGTAGGGAGAATGCACAAGGCAGCTGATCAATGATTCTCTCTCATCATAACTGATGCTGTTCTCTCTCTCTCTCTCTCTCTCTCTCTCTCTCTCTCTCTCTCTCTCTCTCTTGTTTTCTCTTTCTCTCTTACTCTCCTTCTCCCTTCTTCCCTCTGAAATCAATCAAAACATATTTTTAAAAAAGGGAAAGTTGTGGAAAAATCTGTGAACCTACAACTCTGCTACTGCTTTTACTTGATTTCCTATATTTTCATTAAGTGCCTACGAATGCAACTGCTTTCCCAAGATTTGATTCTGAAATTGCTAATCTTTTACAATTAGTACTTTTATATTCTCAATGTTTTCTTTTTGACATATCTCAGGAAGAAGAAATGTTTTGATGTTTTTTTAGTATCTGTTAAAATTATGCCAATGAAAATCAGATATTCTTACTAGAAAACTGCACCTCCCGCCTACATGGTCAGCTCTCCTTGGGTATCAGAGCTAAAAGGTGCTAAGGAGCCATGGTTTAAATTCTATGTAACCCAGGGTAACTAGTTATTTCCTATTTTGAGTAATGTTTGTATGCAGTGCAAGGTTGCATTAAAAGGCCTCTTAGAATTTAAAATAGTAATAGTTGTTACAAGAATAATCATTGACTCTATTATTTGTTTAAGGACACCTTCATTGGCCAAGTGGATCCTGTCCATTGTTGTCATCTTGTTTTTGAAAACCTTTAGATTTATGAGGTTTGGGGTGGGTTTTTTTAGATTAGGAAATGGCCTCTTTAATTCATGTGAACAAGCTGCTCATTTTCCAGATGAAGAAATTTAAGTCCCAGAGAGATTATGAGTTGCCTAATATCCCAGAACTAGTTACCAACAGAACCAACACTAGAAACTTTATTTCCCGACTTGTGTTATTATATAAAAGCCCCTATTACTTTAAAACCATTTATAAATTAAGTAAAATATGACACAATTTACTTAACCAACTAATTCACTCATTTGGACTCTCAGACATGAGACTCTGAACCTCCTCTATAAAGGAAAAATTAGAGCAACTTACAATCAACTGCAGAACCCACTACATATTTTAAAAGACTAGTAATGCAAATGTAGTGAACTGTCTTATAATGGCTTTCAAAGACTTAAATTCAAGCCAAAATCTTATTTTTCTCATAAAACAAATTCCAGATTTAGTGGATTGAAATTTCTTGGTTAAAAAAAGACAGAGAGATTTTAATACTTGCCTAACTCACTAAATTTATTTTGGCATTTTAAAACTACCCTCTAACTAGTTAGAACTAGAATAATATCACGATAACTAGTCAGCTTCATTTAAATAAAAACAAGCGAGGGTTTGGACTCTATGACACATTTAAAAATGTTTGTTTTCCAAAAAATCAGACTACCTTTTCTAGTGGTCTATGAATTGGTGCAATCCCAATGAATCTAATTTCAAAAAGATGATTGAGTTTTTCAAAGCTAGCCAGAAAAAAAGATAGCAACATTTTTCATGCACTCTTAAGACTACATATAAAATTATTTTCCCTTTTCTATTGTAAGAACAGAAAAGTCTATTGATTTATGATGTTCTTATATTTAAAAAGAATAATACAAGTAAGTTAAGTGTGAAAGTAACATAGAATACTTGTAGCTTTATTATATTGATTCCTGGGAATTGAAGAGCGACTTATTTTTCTTTCTAATGATACCAACTCAATTCATCATCTACTAACACCTTATATGACAACATTTTTTTGTGTTTTTAGCCCAATCTGTAATTTCTTACTGAACAGACTACCTTTGTGTAGAATTAATATTTAGTATTGGTTGGCTCTTAATTTAGTCGTAAGACTACCTAGCAATTTCAACTTTGAGATTTTTTTAAATGCATAATTTTTTTAAGTGCCAATGTTCTATACTTTATTGGTTTTAGTGTATTTAAAACCATTTTAAGATTGTGGTTTTTCTAGCTGACCTCTTCCTTTAGTTATGGTGACAATGATTATAATAAAGAAATCTTTCCTAGCCGAAACTGGTTTGGCTCAGTGGATAGAGCGTCAGCCTGCGGACTGAAAGGTCCCAGGTTTGATTCTGGTCAAGGGTATGTATGTTGGTTGTGAGCACATTCCCAGTAGGAGGTGTGCAGGAGGCAGCTGATCGACATCTCTCTCTCATTGATGTTTCTGACTCTCTATCCCTCTCCCTTCTCTCTGTTAAAATATCAATAAAATATATTTTTAAAAAAAGAAATATTTCCTAAATTGAACATATAAAAAAAGTAGAAACTATAGTCCTGTTATTTGTTAAACACTTGTGTTCAATGGAGATATTTTGCCACAATTGTCCTATTACAAGTAGGAAAATACATTTTAAAAATAATATTTTTAGTCTTACTTTAATGTTATTCCTGTTGCTCATCTAAGTCTGAATAACTAGTTTTCATGATGACAAGCCCATATGTATAGATTTTAGTACACAATATTTAACTCTCCTGAAATAATCCCCAACGTAATGGTCATCCCAAAATGTAATCAGTTTGTGATGATATGTGAATTTCTTTTACTTATTTTATTTGAGTGTTTGGAAAAAAACACTCACAAACATGTGTAGCATATCTGAACCTTATGCCACAAATTTAGATATACTAACAGTATTAACTTTATGTTCATTATATTAGAACTTGACAGTTGTACTGAGTGCCTATCCTACCAAGAGTTAACCTAATTGGTAGAAACCTAGTGAATTGATAGCCTTTAACACCATCCACTCAAATTTCCTGCATTTGATTTACAGTTTTTCCCACTCGCTCTCTTGTCAAGTTTGCAGGTACATTTTGGGTGGCCATGGTGAGGAAGAGGAATAGAAGGTGGCCTTGATCTTCAGTCATCATCTGTTTACACTTGAAACTCACATCATCCTTTTGGCTCCCAGTTGCCATAGTCCTACCATATTGACATGTACCTCGGCCCTGTTGGCAGATGTTCTTTAAGGCATGTTAGCATGTATAGCTTTTTTCTTGTCTCAGATGCAAAGTTTCCTTAGATGGGCTTCTAACAAGCATATAAATGTGTTCTTGGCCACACAGAAATAACATTATGCTGCTCCCAGTACCAAGCTGGGTGCTTTCAGGACTCAGAAAGCCCATTGGCCTGGACTTCTCATGCAGAAGTGTCTATTCTGTTGCTTATGTGGACTCTATATGAGGACGTTCAGTGTACCTTATGTGAACTCTCAATGAGGACATTCATTTCTCTGGCCATCATCTCTGTGCCCAAATCCCCAAACTTATCAGGAATATTATTGTTTCTATCCACCGTGGAACTTAAAGGGCAGAGTGAGATGAAGGGTTCTTCTTAGAGAAATACCTGTCAATATTTAATAGTCTTGCTTCTCTTATCTTTTTCCAACTTGAAGATCTCATATCTCCTTAGGTAGGAAAAATCCTGTTACATTGATATAATTCTTCTAAATCTATTCTTTATGGCATCAATTTTATGACTTGAATCCTTTATAACTTTGGATTTTAATACTCAAAGATAGATTTTTAATATTTAAATATCAGGCTCTTGTATTTTAAAAATGTATTCCTTAAAGAGAACAATTCAACAAGTGGATATAACTCTGGTAAACATATATGCACCCAATGCAGGAGCACCCAAATACATAAAACAACTTCTGGAAGATCTCAAGGGAGAGATCAATAGCAATACAATCATTGTAGGGGACTTTAATATCCCACTGACACCACTGGACAAATTCTCTAAACAAAAAATCAGCAAAGAAACAGCAATCCTAATTGATTCTCTAGATCAGGTGGACTTAATTGATATCTTCAGAACATTTCACCCAAAGCTACAGATATACACAGAAATGTGCACACAGGACATTTTCAAAGATAGAGCACATATTAGGACACAGGCAAAGTCTCTTCAAATTCAGAAAGATAGAAATTATAGCAAGCATCTTCTCAGATCATAATGGCATAAAACTAGAAATTAACTACAATGAAAACATTCAAACACTTGGAGACTAAATAGCATGCTATTCAACAATGATTGGGTTACCAAAGAGATCAAAGAAGAAATAAAAAGCATCCTAGAAACAAATGACAATGAAAGCACAACAATACAAAATCTATGGGATACAATGAAAGCAGTTTTCACAGGGAAGTTCATAGCTCTACAGGCCTAGATTAAAAAAAAAAGTAATAAATTATCTAATCTTGCAATTTAAAGAATTAAACAGAGAGCAACAAGAAAAGCCCACAGTAACCAGAAGAAAGGAGATAATAAAGAAAAGAGCAGAAAAAAATGACATAGAGACTAAAAAAAACAATACAAAAGATTAATGAAATCAAGAGCTGGTTTTTTGAAAGGATAAACAAGATTGATAAGCAAGATTGATTTCTAGCCAGGCTCACCAAAAAACAAAGAGGACCCAAATAAACAAAATCAGAAATGAAAGAGGCAAAGTAACAAATGACCCCACAGATATACAAAGGATTGTAAAAAAACACTACGAACAACTCTACTCCAACAAACCTTAATGAAATGGACACATTCCTAGAAAAATACAACCTTCCAAAACTCGATCAGAAAGATTAAAAAAACCTGAATAGTCTGATAATTACTAATGAAATTGAAATAGTAATCAGAAAACTTCCAGCAAACAAAAGCCCTGGACCAGATGGCTTCACAAGGAAGTTTTACCAAACATTCAAAGAACTAAAATCAATCCTTCTCAGACTATTCCAAAAAATTCAAGATGAAGTCACAATCCCAAACTCATTCTATGAAGCCAGCATTACCCTAATCCCAAAACCAGATAAAAAAAAAAAAACCACAAAGAAAGAGAATTACGGCCAATATCCCTGATGAACACAGATGCTAAAATCCTCAACAAAATTCCAGCAAATTTGATCCAGCATTACATTAGAAAGATTATACACCATGACCAAGTAGAATTTATTCCAGGAATGCATCAATAAACATGATACATCACATAAACAAACTGAGAGACAAAAATCACATAATCATATCAATTGTTGCAGAAAAGGCATTTGACAAAATCTAATACCCTTTTCTGATAAAAATGCTCAGCAAAGTGGGAATACAGGGATCATGCTTCAACATAATAAAAGCCTTATATAACAAACCTACAGCCAACATCATACTCAAAACTAAAACCATTTCCCCTAAGAACAGGAACAAGACAGGAATGCCTGCTTTCACCACTACTGTTCAAGATAGTACTGGAAGGGGTAGCCACAGCAATCAGACAAGAAAAAGAAATAAGGGGCTTCCAAATTTGGAAAGTGTCCTTATTCGCAGATGATGTGATACTGTACATAGAAACCCTAAAGACTCCATCAAAAAATTATTAGATTTAATAAATGAATTTGGCAATGTAGCAGGATACAAAATTAATGCCAAGAAATCTATGGCATTTCTACACACCAATAATGAACTTACAGAAAGAGAGACTAAAAAACAATCCCATTTACCATCTTACCAAAAAAATATTAAGATACCTAGGAATAAACTTAACTAAGAAAGTAAAAGACCTCTTCTCAGAAAATTACAGGACGTTGGAAAAAAGAAATAAAGGAAGATATAAATAGAAGGAAAAGCATACTATGTTCATGGATTGGGAGAATCAACATCATCAAAATGTCCATACTACCCAAAGCAATCTATAGATTCAATGCACTCCCCATTAAAATACCAACAGCATATTTCACAGACCTAGAAAGAACTCTCCAAAAATTCACCTGAAATTTAAAAAGACCCCGAATAGCTGCAGTGATTCTGAGAAAGAAGAGCAACATAGGAGGGATCTCAATACCAGATATCAAGCTGTATTACAAATCCATTGTTCTCAAAACAGCCTTGTACTGGCATAAGAACAGACACATAAACCAATGGAATAAAATAGAGAACCCAGAAATTAACCCAAACCACTATGCTCAATTAATATTTGACAAAGGAGGCAAGAGCATACAATGGAGTCAAGACAGTCTCTTCAATAAATGGAGTTGAGAAAATTGGACAGATACATGCAAAAAAAATGCAATTACACCACCCACTTATACCATACACAAAAATAAACTCAAAATGGATAAATGACTTAAATGTAAGATGGGAAACCATAAAAATCTTAGAGGAATCCACAGGCAGCAAAATCTCAAACATATGCTGTAGCAATATCTTCACTGATATAGCTCCTAGGGCAATGGAAACTAAAGAGAAAATAAACAAATGGGACTACATCAAAATAAAAAACTCCTGCACAGCAAAAAAAAATATCATCAACAAAAACAACAAGGAATCCTACTACTTGGGAAAATATAGTTGCCAATGTTATCTCCAATAAGGGTTTAATCTCCAACTTTACAGGAAACTCATACAACTTAACAAAAGGAAGATAAACAACCCAATCAAAAAATGGGCTACAGACCTAAATAGATACTTTTTGAAAGAGGACATACAGAAGGCCAAGAGACATATGAAAATTGCTTAAAGTGACTAATAACATGAAATACGCAAATCAAAACAACAATGAGGTACCATCTCACACCTGTCAGAATGACTGTCATTAACAAATCAACAAATAACAAGTGCTAATGAGGATGCAAAGAAAAAGGAACTCTCCTGCACTGCTGGTGGGAATGCAGACTGGTGAAGCCACTGTGGAAAACAGTATGAAGTTTCCTCAAAATAACTAAAAATGGAACTCCCATTTGACCCAGTGATCCCACTTCTAGAAATATATCCCAAGAAACTGGAAACACCAATCAGAAAATATATGCACCCCAATGTTCATAGCAGCACAAATCACCATAGCTAAGATTTGGAAATAGCCTAAGTGTCCATCAGCAGATGAGTGGATTAGAAAATTATGATACATCTACACAATGGAATACTACGCTGCTGTAAAAGGGAAGGAATTCCTACCATTTGCAACTGCATGAATGGAGCTGGAGAGCATTATGCTAAGTGAAATAAGTCAGTTGGAGAAAGATAAGTATTACATGATCTCACTCATTTGCAGATTATAATGAACAACATAAACTGATGGACAAAAGCATTAGTTTTTGTTGTGACAGAGACAGAAAAGCATTGATCAGATGCTCAAACCTCAGAGGGAAGGTAGGGGAGGGTGGGGGCAAGGGGGTCAATCAAAGGATTTGTATGCATGCATATAAGCATGACCAATGGACAGAGATGCCGGGGGGGGTGGGGGCGGGAATAAGAGGGGGGGGGGGGGGAGGTGGCAATGGGGGGATAAGGACACATATGTAACACCTTAATCAATAAAAATAACAAAAACTAAAGGGGAAAAATGGATTCTCTAGCTATAATCTGCCATGACTTTCAGAGGACTATTTTGAAATTCATAATCTAGGGGAAATCTATTTTGAAAATCATAAATCTATAACAAATCTATTTATTTGCATAAAAAAGAAATATATTAACAAGTATAAAGGAAAAAACACACTGGCTAATATATTTTAATATAAGCATGCCTTATATACTATTTTTTTAAATTTTTTATTGTTGAAAGTGTAATATATGTTCTTTTTTCCTCCACTGACCCCTTGTAGCCTACCCCTAGCAACACCCCCTACCTCAGGCCTTCACCACACTATTGTATGTGTCCATGGGTTATGTAAACATGCATATAAGTTCTTTGATTGATCTCTTCTCTCCCACCCACCCACACCGACTTTCCACATATGTTACTTGTCTTTCTTTGACTAGCTTATTTCACTTAGCATAATGCCCTCCAGGTCCCAAATCAGTGCTATTTAAGATAACTGAAATCAGAATTTTTTCAATATTTAAAGTCTTTATTGTGTTCTGAAACATATGTGTTGTCTTATATCTATCATAGATATCATACGTTCCAGAAACTTCAACTAAACCTGGGTCACCAACTATCACATTTTTTTGTTTTCTTACACTTACAAAAACTTCACATTAGTGACCTTTTAAAACAAGTAAAATAGTTTCAATGTTTGAAGTAGAACGCTTGATGCATATATTTCCCCATTATCAAATTCTAAAACTTAGATTTTTACTTCATAAAAAAATGTTCTTTTTCTCTGTGACTAGCTATACTACTTCTTCTTAAAATGTTCAAGCTCATTTTCAGAAAATGTAATCTTTTTTTAATTTTCTTATTATTATCAAATTGAATCTTTGGCATAATTTAGCTTCAGATTTGAATAACATTCCATTTTAGTGGAATTGCCCTGTTTGTGAGAAGTTTTGATAACTTCTGAGAAATATTTGTGGTAATTATCATAAGCTCTTTTTTTAATTTCTGAACTAGGTCACTCTATTCCACATTTTTCTTTTTAAAATAATTTTAGGATATCAGAATAATGTCATAATTTGCAAGGGTAATGTTTCTAACTATACTGGCAGACCATTTGCTGCTGAATCAATTAGGATTTAAAACATCTCACACATGGAAAAACAAAGAGTTCCGTGAAAATAAATATCAGTTTCTTTAATTCACAAGTATGTTCTCTATGCTTCTAGATAGAACATTTTAGGCTGATTGGGTCATGTCTGTTACTACACTGTCAAGGCTTGGTGATCAGAGTCTTTGCATTACCAGCACATAACAGAGTCTCTGGTGCAAAATGCTCAGTACATGTTTACTGAATTAATTAACTACTTAGCCACTTTCAATAAAGAGACAGAAGGCCCAGCCTGAAAGTTATTTGTCCACTAGTCCATTCAGTTCCTTCTTAGATTTAAGATTTAAATTTTTAAACTATGAATTTGTAGCTAAATGAAAATTGATAGATGATCTGGTCAAATTCTCCCATTTATGGTTGAAGAAAATGACTCCCAGGTCATTTAAATGGCAGTCCAACTGATATATAGCTAGCTACTGGCAGTATTTGCTATATATAGTGCAGCATCCAGCTCTCAGGGTTCTTTTCTATGCTTCCAAGTTTAATTACATTTATTGCAATCACTTAACAACTGTGATTTACATTTTTAGGGCCCTATGGGGAAAAAAGGAGCTCCTGGTGCTTCTGGAAAACCTGGAATTCCTGTAAGTAACCAGCCTTTGGCATCTTTCTTGCTTTTTTTAATAGAATTGGCAACTTTAGCAAGCAGGAAAGTCTGGGGCCAATTATGACAAGTGTTGGATAAATCAGATTTTCTTCAAGAAAAATTTGAGGACCCTGCAGGAACACAGAGGAAACAAAATATGACCATTCGCTCAAAACCAAGCTTGCTGTTCAAGTATAAGTTTCTGTAACTGAAGGATGCTATTTTCAGTGCTACAGAGCCCTCTCTGTGGACTCATCCTACTCTCTGATGGTGAACTACTAAAACACAGGGAAACTGGAATCATGATTAAGTGATTGGTGACAAAGGTCAGAGATCCTCAAGTGTAAATAGAAAGACATGAGCTGGATTCTAATTAAAGCACTCAATCTTTCGTGTTCCTGGTAAAAGAACAGAAAGTCTTGTGGGAGTCGGGGGGACAAAATCCTTCATCACAGAACAAAAATTAATTTTATCTTGGCCATCAGTTTCTTCCTCTGACCAGGCAAATATGTGTTGACTGACTTATTAGGAAAGATTTTCTGCTCCTCTTCCCCAGCCACCTGCTGTGGGTATGGCCTGTGTTGGTTTAAAAAAGTGGAAAATAAACATAAATTGTAACATGTTCAGGTAAGAGATTTGTACAGAAAAAATTCAATTGCCCAAGAGTAAAAACAAATTGTTCAGATTCAGTCATATAATTACCTAATTCAAAGGGGCAACAAAAAGAGCCATAATGTGTTCCTTTTGAAAATAATACAATAGGAGGCTTTGTAGATGGTAAATGGCAGCCTATATCTTAAGCGGACAGGTGCACATAGCTGATCTTTTCTTTTTACACATCTGGGTAAAGCCTGAGTTGCACAATGAGAAATACCAGAGAATTACACTAAAACTAAACAGTAAATTGCTGATTAGCTTGACATTTTTGTTTAGGGAACTTAAAGACAGTGGCCTGATCTTTTGAAAACAAATAGTAAACCATAAAGGCATCCAAGAAAAATGAAAATTTATCCTGGACAGGGTATTAAAAATGTAAACACTCCCCTCACCCATAAATATAATTTGTTATTAAATCACCTGTACAGTACCTCTCTATAAACCAAGTCATTTTTAATTACCAAGGGGTTTCCAGGCCTACCTGGGCCAAAGGGCCTGCAAGGATACCAAGGAACAGATGGCATTTCAGGAAACCCTGGAAAAGTGGGACTACCAGGAAAACAGGGACTTCCTGTAAGTAGATTAAATATTTCTTTGCTTTTCATTCTTTATGTATAGTGTCTCCTAGCTAGACCATAAATATTTTGGCTATCTTTCTTAGCTTTGACGTTGGCTAAAATTAAGCGAATCATTTCTTTAATATTTATTTTGGAATTGTGTTTATGATTTCCAGAGAGTGTCAATGGGTACATTCGCTTGGATATTTTATATTGAATAAAACATATTTTTTATATTTATATGGCTGTTTATTTTATTTTATTTTTTAATTAAATCTTTATTATTCAGATTATTACATTTGTTTCTCTTTTTTGCCCTCCATAGCTCCCCTCCACACAGCTCCCATCCCTCCCTCTGCCCTTACCTCCCTCCCATTGACCTCATCCATAGGTGTATGGTTTTTGTTCAGTCTCTCCCTGTACACCCCTCACCCCTTTCCCCTGAGATTTATCAGTCCACTCCCTTTCTGTGCTCCTGATTCTATTATATTCACCAGTTTATTCTGTTGATCAAATTTTTAATTCACTTAATTTTTAGATTCACTTGTTGACAGATATGTATTTGTTGTTCATAATTTTTTGTCTTTTACCTTTTTCTTCTTCCTCTTCTAAAAGAGTACCTTTCAGCATTTCATATAATACTGGTTTGGAGTTGATGAACTCCATTAGCTTTTTCTTATCTGTGAAGTTCTTTATCTGCCCTTCAATTCTGAATGATAGCTTTGCTGGATAGAGTATTCTTGGTTGTAGGTTCTTGCTATTCATCACGTTGAATATTTCTTGCCACTCCCGTCTGGCCTGCATCATTTCTGTTGAGAAATCAGCTGACAATCATATGGGTGCTCCCTTGTAGGTAATGAACTGTTTTTCTCTTGCTGCTTTTAATATTGTCTCTTTGTCTTTTGCTCTTGGTATTTTAATTATGATGTCTTGGTGTAGTCCTCTTTGGATTCCTTTTATATGGGGTTCTGTGTGCTTCCTGGACTTGTAAGTCTATTTCTTTCACCAGATGTGGGAAGTTTTCAGTCATTATTTCTTTAAATAGGTTTTCAGTATCTTGCTCTCTCTCTTCTTCTGGCACCCTCACAATTCTGATGTTGGTACGCTTGAAGCTGTTCCAGAGGCTCCTTACATTATCTTCACATTTTTGGATTCTTTTTTCTTCTTGCTTTTCCAGTTGAGTGTTTTCCAACTCTTTATATTTCAAATTTTTGACTTGATTCTTGCCTTCCTCTAGTCTGCTATTAGGTCTCTGTATAATATTTATTTCAGTCAGTGTATGTTTAATTTCTAGTTGGTCCTTTCCCATCTCTAGTTGGATCTTTTGTATCTCCAGTTGGTTCTTTTTCATCTCCTCTTGGGTCTCGCTAACTTTACCCAACTTTTCTAGGATATTCTTGAAAAACCTTATAAGCGTGGTTTTGAACTCTATATCCAGTCATTTGTTTCCCTCCATTTCTTTTGTTTGTGATCCCTTCCCTTGTCTTGGCATTTTCACTATGCCAGGAGAACTTCTGTATTGGATTCAGCCTTATGATACCAGACTTGCAAAACCACAGAAGCCTCTCTGTTGAGCTTGGGATGGGTGGAGTCTCAGTGCTTAAGGGACCGCCTTGCCTTCTAGTCAGCCCCACCCTCCACGGCCCCTGAGTCTCAAGTGACTGGGTAATTGCTGAAGCGGTCCCTGTGCATGTGCTCACAGTATCTCTAGATTGCTGCCCCTCTAGCTCCCCTGCACTCCAGGATCATATGAGTCTGGTTCCCCAGGGTTTCACCCGAAACCGGGGTTTAGTAGCGTTTGAGGTGATGCATTTGGGAAGTTTTGTCTTCTGCCCACTTGTGAAAGCCAGTGGCACAATCAGCAGTCAGTCCTCTGTGTGCAGTGCAGTGCGCACCACCAGGCCCTTGATCCCTTGCAACTCCCCTAAATTTCCGTGTACCTCTCCCTTTTCACAGTCCAGACTCCCCCCATATGAGTTTCGGCTGGACCTGGGGTTTAGTGTCGTAGGATAAGGGGTTCAATTCCATTGGGAGTCTCCCTTTCCCTCCCGCCAAAGAAAGCCAGCCAGGTACTCAGGCACCCGCTCTCTCAGCATGCGCGTCTCCGTACCTCAGCTTTTTGCAGCTCCTCTGGGGCTCTGTGAGGCCCTCTCTTTCCTTCTAGTTGTAGAATATCTACTCAGCCAGCTTTCCTGTGGTTCTTGATGATGTCCGTTCTGTCTTTTAGTTGTAGTTTTGTAATTGTTGTGCGAGGCAGCAGTGTAGGTATTTACCTATGCGGCCATCTTGGATTCCTCCTTTGGAAAAATCACACATATTTTTCATTTATGCCATTTTACACATATAAAATCTTGTAAATAAGGACCATAAAGAAGCAGTTTTAGGGGCTATCCGAACTGGCTATGTTTTGAGTTCATCAAAAACCATCTTTGGAATATTTAAGCTTTGGCAGTACCTCAAGGTGCGTTCTGCCAAAAATTATTTTTCCTTTACTTTTGTCAGTATTTTACTTGACAAAAAATGTGTGAATATTTTTTCTCTTTATATCTGGTGATGCAATGACATAGATTCTCTCTTACTTTTCTATAAAAAAAAATTTTATCAGAAATTTAAAAATCCTATTTTATCTTCATTTAGCCATTTCTCTTCTTTCCTTCCCTCATGATAATAAAAATACAGTGGTACCTCGAGATATGACTTTAATTTGTTCCGTAACCTTGAGGCATGGGAAACTCAAGAGACGCTCAAGTCGCAGTAAACAGGTGGGTCGTGTGCAGCTGGCCAATCCACGTGATTACTCCTATCTCAAATGTTGCTCATATTTCAAAGCAAAAATCGCTCGCTCCACGGCTTGTATCTCAAAAATCTCGTATGTTAGGGCACTTGTATCTCGAGGTACCACTATATTTGTTGTTTTCATCTGAGGATATGTTTTTATTGATTTGAGATGAGAGAGAGAGAGAAGAGAGAGAGAGAGAGAGAGAGAGAGAGAGAGAGAGAGAGAGAGATTGGTTGCCTCCTGTATGTGCCCCCAGGAGACCTGGAACATGCAACCTAAGTATGTGCCCTGACCAGCAATCAAATCCTCAACCTTTTGGTTTCTGGGACAATGCTCCAACCAACTGAGCCACTCAGCCAAGGTCATTAACCACATATTTTCAAGGACCAAGTAAAATTTACCCGTATACATTTCTATTATTTGTACATGTTTATGTTTTCTTCTTAAATAATCAATCCTAGTTGTTTATCAAATGTCGCATAATGCTGTGCCTAAACCCAAAACCAAATTAATAGTCTTCATTTGCTATAATGAATTCTCTCGTTGTTTAAAAAAAACAACAACAACTATGGAACTATGATGTAACCAACTTAATTTTATTTTAGAAATAAATATCTGTTGAGATTCTATCTGAAAAGGTGAATGTTATTAAAAAGAGTCTTAACATGGTTTCTATTTGTTTGGGGACAACATGTCAGAACATCAGAGCATCATCAGGTTAAGTTCTAGAAAACTGACAACCAGACTAATGATCTTAATTAAAGTAGTTCTCTTAAAGACTTCTAGAGGCCTGGTGTATGAAATTCATGCACGGACGGGGGTGGGAGGGGGTGGTTCCTCAGTTTGGCCAGTACCCTCTTGTGATCCAGGACTCCTTGGGGGATGTTGGGCCTAAACCAGCAGTCAGACATCCCTCTCACAATCCAGGATGCTGCATGCATCAGTGACCATACTTTTCATACAAATGAAAGGCATCTTGCTGTTGTATGGGCAGCTACATTTTTTTGCCCTGATTATAAAAAGTAATACACAACATGATTCTTCTGAGGCAGAAGTACCATTTTCCCCATCTTATGGGTGGAAAAACTAAAGCAGAGAGAAGTTAAGTAATTATGGGCAGCTACATTTTTTTGCCCTGATTATAAAAAGTAGTATATAACATGATCCTTCTGAGGCAGTAGTACCATTTTCCCCATCTTATGAGTGGAAAAACTGAAGCAGAGAGACGTTAAGTAATTGGCTTTGTAACACAGCTATAAGTGTCAGAATCAGGGCTGACCACAAAATGTGTGAGCCAGAATCTATGCATGTCATTCCTGCATCATCTTGTCTCTTCAGTGTTACAGTAACCTTGCCAGATTTTAAATTTTAAATCTAAGAGACTATTCCCAATATACAGGGTGGGATCTCTGGGCGTGGCAAGCGACCGGGGCTGATCTGTGGAGTGACTGGCAGGGCAATTGAGGGGGGCCCCCTGCTGGCACCCAACTTGGTTGGCGGCCTAGTGCTGCCAGCTCGCCAGCCCAGACCAGGGGCAGCTCCTGCATTGACTGCCCCCTGGTGGTCAGTGTGTGTCATAATGAGTGGTGGAACATTCAGTGGATTTCCATATTATGGTGTTATTATAAGATGTTATTAACATCAGTTGGGTTAAAAAAAGACTTTCATTTGATATCTCAGTCTTAAAAGGAGCTCAAATCTAAAAATAATAAAGTACAAAACAAAATAATTAACATGTAAATTTAGGAAGGTTACTAAGATGCAAGATGAATATACAAAACTGAATTGTATTTCTGTATACTGACAATATATACTAACAATGAACAATCAGAATTTGACATTTAAAAAGCTGTTCTTAAAATAGCATTAAAATGGCAAAATCTGATCCACACACACACAATGTACAAAACTATATATTAAAAACTATATAACATTGCTGACAGAAATTAAAGAAGACCTAAATAAGTGATATATATTCCATGTTAATGGATTAGAAGACTCAATACTATTAAAATGTCAATTGTCCTATATGTTGGCAGTATCTTAAAATATTAAGCATATAGGAGAATCCAAGATGGCGGCATAGGTAAACACCTACACTGCTGCCTCGCACAACAATTTCAAAACTACAACTAAAAGACAGAACAGACATCATCCAGAACCAGAGGAAAGCTGGCTGAGTGGAAATTCTACAACTAGAGGGAAAGAGAGGGGCTCACAGAAACCCAGAGGAGCTGCAAAAAGCTGAGGTACAGAGACGTGCGCGTAGAGAGAGAAGGTGCCAGAGTACCTGGCTGGTTTTCTCTGGCAGCAGGGAAATGGAGACTCTCAAAGGCATTGAACCCCATATCCTACGACACTAAACCCCAGATCCAGCTGAAACTCATATGGGGGGAGTGTGGACTGTGAAAAGGGAGAGGTGCATGGAAATTTAGGGGAGTTGCAAAAGATCAGAGGTCTGGTGGCATGCAAGGCACTGCTCAGAGGACAGACTGCTGATTGTGCCGCTGGCTTTCGAGAGTGGGTGGGAGACAGACCCTCCCAACTGTGCCACTTCTGAATCCACTAAGCCCCTGTTTTGGGTGAAATCCTGGGGACCTAGACTTGTGTGGTCCTGAAGCGCAGGGAAGCCGGAAAGGCAGTGGTCTAGAGGCACTGTGCGTGCACAAGGACTGCTCCAGTGATTACCCAGTCACATGGAGGGCGGGGCCGACTGGAAGGCAAGGCAGTCCTTAAGCCCTGAGACTCCATCCATCACAAGCTCAACAGAGAGGCTTCTGTGGTTTTGCAAGTCTGGTATCATAAGGATGAATCCAACACAGAAGTTCTCCTGGCGTAGTGAAAATGCCGAGACACGGGAAGGGATCACAAAAAATAAATTAATTAATTAATTAAAAAATGGAGGAAAACGAACGACTGGATATAGAGTTCAAAACCACGCTTATAAGGTTTTTCAAGAATATCCTAGAAAAGTTGATAAAGTTAGCGAGACCCAAGAGGAGATGAAAAAGGACCAACTAGAGATGCAAAAGATCCAACTAGAGATGAAAGAGGTCCAACTAGAGATGAAAAAGGACCAACTAGAAATTAAGCATACACTGACTGAAATAAAAACTATTATACAGAGTACTAACGGCAGACTAGAGAAATGCAAGAATCAAGTCAAAAATTTGAAATATAAAGAGTTGGAAAACACTCAACTGGAAAAGCAAGAAGAAAAAAGAATCCAAAAATGTGAAGATAATGTAAGGAGCCTCTGGAACAGCTTCAAGTGTACCAACATCAGAATTGTGGGGGTGCCAGAAGAAGAGAGAGAGCAAGATACTAAAAACCTATTTAAAGAAATAATGACTGAAAATTTCCCACATCTGGTAAAAGAAATAGACTTACAAGTCCAGGAAGCACACAGAACCCCATATAAAAGGAATCCAAAGAGGACTACACCAAGACACATCATAATTAAAATACCAAGAGCAAATGACAAAGAGAGAATATTAAAAGCAGCAAGAGAAAAACAGTTCATTACCTACAAGGGAGCACCCATACGATTGTCAGCTGATTTCTCAACAGAAATGATGCAGGCCAGATGGGAGTGGCAAGAAATATTCAACGTGATGAATAGTAAGAACCTACAACCAAGAATACTCTACCCAGCAAAGCTATCATTCAGAATTGAAGGGCAGATAAAGAACTTCACAGATAAGAAAAAGCTAATGGAGTTCATCAACTCCAAACCAGTATTATATGAAATGCTGAAAGGTACTCTTTTAGAAGAGGAAGAAGAAAAAGGTAAAAGTTAAAAAATTATGAACAACAAATATATATCTGTCAACAAGTGAATCTAAAAATTAAGTGAATTAAAAATTTGATCAACAGAATAAACTGGTGAATATAATGGAATCAGGAGCACAGAAAGGGAGTGGACTGATAAATCTCAGGGAAAAGGGGTGAGGAGTGTACAGGGAGAGACTGAACAAAAACCATACACCTATGGATGAGGTCAATGGGAGGGAGGTAAGGGTAGAGGGAAGGGTGGGAGCTGGGTGGAGGGGAGCTATGGAGGGCAAAAAAGAGAAACAAATGTAATAATCTGAATAATAAAGATTTAATTTAAAAAAAAAGAAAACACCTTAAGACCCAGCCATTTAACTTCTAGCCAAGAGAAATGAGAACTTACGTCCACGCAAAAACTCAGACATGAATATTCATAGCAGCTTTCTTTGTAATCACCCCAAATTGGAAGCAACCCAAATATCCATCAAAAGATGAATTGTTAAACAAATTGTGGTACACGGGTATAAATAAATGTTAGTCTACAATAAAAATAATGAGCTATTGATACATGCTACCACATGAATTAATCTCAATTTAGATATACTGGGTTTTCTTTAAAGAGCAGACAAAAAGGGGCACATACTGTGTGAATCTACTTAAACAAATTGTCGGAATTGTAAACTCATCTATAGTGACCAAAAGCAAATTAGTGTTTTCCTGGAGATGGGAGTGCACGTTGGCAGGCATGGGAAGGATGACTTACAAAGGGAAAGGGAACACTTTGGGAGGGTGAATATGTTATCTTGCTTGTGATAATGATTTCACAGGTGTGTGTGTTTTTTAAATTGATTAGAGAGCGGGAGAAACATCGATTTGTTGTCCACTTATTTATGCATTCATTGGTTTTTGTTTTTTGTATTGCCCTGATTGGGGATCAAACTGGCAACTTAGGCACATCAGAATGATGCTCTAAGCAACTGAATTAGGTCAGGGCCACAGGGGATTCTTTATTTCAACTTACTTTATGTCAGTTATACCTTACATAATTTACAGTTGTGTAAAGTGGTATTATATGTGGGAGGAGGCAAGGAGAGATGACACTGAATAATAAGATTTAGGAAATTAGGAATAATCATTGTGTTGGAGAGCAGGAAAGAAACATTCTAGGTAGAGAAAACAGCATATACAAAGCTAGGAAGAATATTATGTTTGAAGAACTGTAATAAGATCCATTTAGGGACTAAAGTTTACTAAGCAAGTTATAGAGAGAGTTTGATTCTGTTCAGGTATACAAGGGACACATCATGATGGATATTAAAGGTCATATTGAGGGTATTGGACAAAAGATATTATTTAAAGACTAAGAACACATTGAGGTTTAAGCTTGGGAGCAACATTATCCACTTTTACATTTTTAAAGGATTCCCTGTGGCTCCAGTATGCCAAATGGGTTGGAAGGGAAAAAGGTTAGATGCAGCAGACAATAAGAAGACTATTTATTGCAGTATTCCAGGCTACATATGTTCATGGCTTGGACTACACTTGTGAAGTGGAAATGGAAAGAAGTGGATTGATTTAGGTATTATTTAGGAGATAGCTTTAACAGGACTTGATATTTGATTATAAGAGGTAAGTGGGGGTGGGGAAGTGTCAAGGATAACTTCCATATTTTTTACTTTTGCAAGTTTCTAACTCAGTGCACTGTAATACTTGTCACTAAAAAAGTCAAGGCTGAAGGAGACCCAAATCTTATGGGTAAGATTATGATATTCAAGTGTAGTTAAATTGGGAATTAAGTATTCTAGGCTAGAGCTTAGAGAGGAGGTCCAATATTAATTTGAGAGTCATCAATATAGACAAATGCTCCAATCAGAGTGCTGTAAGGAAGTATGTGGAACACTCAATTGGAATTTTGAAGAGACCATTTAGAGAAATGTAGACAGGGTTAAGACTGACAGTAAAGAATGTTTGGGGAACTTAGAGACTATCAACAGTAGGAAATGGTTATCACCCTTATACCTGAAAGGTTAAAGGAAATAAATAATGTCAAATCAAGAGTCACATGGAGTTATTGGAAAGGGGGCACCTCACAGGAGCTATAGTTTAAAGTAATCCAGCCATGGGCAGAACAGCAAAACTGGGAGGCAATGGGAGAAATCAATATATTACCTCTCTCTCATCCCACTTTTCCATATCCTAGTGATACATCCCATTGGCCAACCCTACCTGGAATTCAGAGAACAAAAGAACCTAGGTGTGGCAGTCCATGAAGGTCAGATTCCCAGAACAAATGGTGAGATAGAGAAGGGGTAGTGAGCAGATTAGGGGAGCAAATGAAAAAAACAAACACAAATATAACATAAACAATGGAAAGAAAATCCAGATTCAAGCTGTGAGGAATTCTATCATTTAGAAGTTGGGAAACAGAGGAAGAAGAGACTTCAAAGGAAACTGAGATGGAGTGATCATAATAGATAGTAGAAAAAGAATGTAATGTCATGAAAACTTAAAAAAAACAATAGTCCAAGAAGGAGAAAGTGATCAATTATATTTAATAATCCTGAGAGAATTTGTTGGACATTTTAAAATAAATTTTGGTTTTGGTTTTGTTTTGACTACTCAGCATTTTAAGCCCATTTTTATGTTTAGAAATTTTTATGTTTACACTTTTTTAGTCTTGATGGGAGATTAGCTTCTACTACAGAAGTCAAAATCTTCTCCCCAGCTAGGGTGGCTCAGCAGTTGAGTGTCAACCCATGAACCAAGATGTTACTGGTTAAATCCCAAAAGATGGTCAGGGCACATGCCTGGGTTGTGGGCTCCAACCCTAGTGGGAGGCAGCCGATCATTGATGTTTCTGTGTATCTTTCCCTTCCCCTCTCTATAAAATCAATAAAAACTTCTTTTTATTCAGACTCTCACTTTCCAGTCCCTCCTTGAAACAAGGTTGTAGGTTCAGGACCTAAGTATAACCAATCAGTTCTATATACCTAGGCCCTCATTTGGGGGAGTTGGTGATATATAAAAGTATTAACAATGGAGATTCTCCTCTGTGGGCAATGGCAGTAACATCAGTAGCATTCAGGGCCCAGGGCTGGCGCACACTGCAGTGTCCAAATTCAGGCTGCCTTATTTTCCTTTAATTCTATCCATTTTTCAAACCTGCTTTTTCAGGTTTACCAGTGATTATATGAGCTACTTGTTATCTTTTCAGTAAATTTATGCTTAAATTATATAGGGCTGGTGTCTGGTATGTGCAAGGAAGAACCTTGAGTAATATCGGAAGCTAGAAAGATGAAATTATAACCATTGTGTTTTAGTATATGGAGGTCATTTATAACTTCAGCAAATAACCATTTGATTGATGAATGAGGTAAAAACAGGATTGCGGTGCTTCAGGAGAAACCAAGGAAAGAATCAAGATATTCAGAAAATTCAGTAGAAAAAAAAAATGGCTCTTAAGGAGAAAGTAGGGCAATAACTAGAGAAAAAAAACTGAAATACCAAGTTGAACATATTTTTAAATGACAGAATCTCAGCCCTATTTCAATGCTAGAAGTACCTAGAGGAAATGGAGAGACTGAAGACATTATCAAAGGAAAGAAGACTCTGAGTATGAATTGTTAAGATTACAAACCCATATATTCTATCTCCATTTCTTAAGTTATTCTCCTTCTAGTTGGGGATTATTTTTAGAAATCAGATTCTGAAACACACGTCCCTTTACATATAGCTAGTATAAAAAACTCATTGAATTTTATGATGAAAGAAATTGGAATGAATTACAATAATATTGAATACATCTCATTCCCATGAAATTGAATGATGTCTGGTATTATAATTAGTAAGCAATGATTTATCAGATCATAAATCATCTTTTTAGCTTTTTGTAAGAATTAGAGAAAGTTTACATGCATACTTAGGATAACAGGATGTCATTAAGTACTTAAGTGTTTTATATTCATCAAAACAAAAACAAAGTAATTTTTCCTTGAGGAATTTTCCTTTTAATTCTTTGGTTTACTTTGGTATTCATGAATATGGAAATATTTTCTATTTATTTCTCTGCTCCCTGTAGAATATTTGTTGTGAAAGTATAATGAGAATGTCTGTCCAATAAAATTAGGTAACAATAGCTAAACTGGTCATTAGGGGATATGATTTCTAAGATAATTATTTCTAAACCCTCCTATGTTGATAGAGAAACTACTTCAGAGAGTAATAGAGTTTCTAAATATTAGCAAATTCCCTGGAATATTTTCAATAAAGGATAAGAACATCTTTCCATTGGTCTTTTCTTTTTCCCAGTCATGGCATTGTGGTGTCTTTTGGCTTACCTTTAAACACGGCTGAATTTTTCCACTGAGAAAAATATTTATTCAGGGATTTCTAGCATTATGCAACTGCCTGATTTTCCTAAACAATGTTCTTTGGTTTTTTCATTTTGTTTTATTTTGTTGAAGGTTTTTTGATGTTTTTAATGTGGCCGAGGAGTTAAAGAATTCCTGGCATATTCACTCTGCAGTTTCAATGTGTGTTGTTTTTTTTCCAAGGTCACATGACTCATTGAAAGCTAGTGTTGAGGAGGTTCATAATTGCCTGTGTGAATTTCCTTCTGTAGAAATGAGTTTTGAGACTAGTCAACTGAGCACATCTGTAGTAAATGAATCTACATGCTGTTTTCATTGAGTTGGACTTCTGTACAAGCACAGTGCCTCAATCATTTATGAAAAAGGAAAACAACTTTTCTCTGCAAAGATCATAAATCCATTTGTCATCAAAATGAAGACTTACAAATCTTCTTTTTTTATTGCTACAACTAATAAAATTGGTTATTGGGAAGAAGAGAAACAAAATGAACAACTTGAGTTAGGACAAATCAAGGCCTCTCAATCTTGACTTTGCAGTTTGTCAGGTGAATATATGCTCAAGTGTTGTTTTAACCAAGATGCTTGTACCAAAAGAACATTGAATGCTTTGAGTTTTCCACTTGTGGATAGTGTCCAGAAGGAAACACACACTTCATCAGCCCACTCATAATCCAAGTATAGAGTAGCAGGACCACCATGGGAGCTTCTATTAGAAACACCAGCAGCCCTGCCACCCGTCTGGGATGTGCCTTCTCTGGTCCATGAGCTAGTCACACTAAAGAAATTTCTGCTTCTAGGAAGATACATTTATTACTTCTCAGTATTTTGAAAAAATGAAATATACACATCCTTTCAACTCTTGATTACTAAGACATTGATGGTCAGTTATGCCTTATCTGAATTAGTACTTTCTCCCTCTTCTATTGCTATTCCTTTGGTTTATTTTCGGCTCATTAGGAACTCTTCCAGAAGTCAAAGCCCAGTGTATTTGGCTGCATACTAGCAACAAAATGAAAGATTTGCTAAAGAATTAACTTTCCTACTTGAATCTTCAATGACTCGCAGTAATCCTATCAAATTCATACTCTGTGGAATGTTGTTCTTTCATAATCTGGTCTCTGTTTATATATCCAGTGTTACATTCTACCTTTCTCCTAACGTGTGCTGTACATTTCGGCAAACAGTTATTAAGTGCTTATTATGTGTCAGGTGGTATTCTACTTGTTAAATATGCATGAAGTTACTTAATACTCACAAAAACTTCATGAAGTAGGAAAACCCATTATCTCCAGTTTCCAGAAAAGGAAGCTTAGGTTCAGAGATATAAATAGCTTGCCTAAGATCACACAGACAACAAATAATAGAGCCAGTATTCAATATCAGACCATCTAGATTCAGAGCATGTGTTCTTAACCACTATCTAGACTCCTTCAAGACTGTGTGCTTCATTACTAAGACATCCCCCAAATTCCGTGTATTTCCTTCTCTTCCATGTTTTTGTTCAGATATTTTATTCCCTCTGCTTGGAAAGCTCATCCATCTTGCCTTCTAACTTTAGGATGAACAACTTTTTGATCTCCCAGGACTAAATGGAACTGCTACTTTCAGATGCTCTCACCCTGCATTCAGAGTTAAGCATGCATGCTCTGAACTTCCACACACTCTGTACATGCTTCTGTCAGACCCTGGATAATATGGTTTTTCTTCCTTATCTTCATGTCTTTCTTCCCCCCAAGAGATTGTCCTAGTAAACTCCTATAGAAGTGAGATTGTGTTTTCTCTGTATCTCTGGCACATAGCACAAGGATAGATCCATAGATAAAGCTCAATAAATATTTGAAGAATGAATGTTATTTCCATAAATATGATTTTGGAGACTTAAGTTTAAAATTATGATGTGTTAACTTCTTAACATGTTAAGCATCAACCATAAAACGAGTATAATATGTAATTGGTATGGTTTTTAGAATCAAATTAAAATATTGTTTGTGAAATGCTTAGTACACTGCACGTACTTACTGAATCATCTTTTAATAATATTAAATATTGGTGATTAAGCTAGCATTTATTAATTCAGTAAATATTTATGTAGTACTTAATCTGACCCAGGAGTTAGGGAATAGAGCAGTGAACAAAGAAGTGAATTCATGGAATATACATGGAACAGCAAGAAAGTGCTGACATTTGACTATTTTTGACGCCCCCAAAAAAGAAAATAAATTACAATTGAATATGGATCAACCAAATAATTGGTTAGTAGCCTATAAGTAAAGAAATTAGTTAATTCTGAATTATGGTAAGTACTATGAATGAAATAAGTAAGGTTCTGATATGGATGAAATAGACTATGGAGGCCTTAACTGAGAAGGTTATACTTCAGCTGAGGATTAAAGGTAAGGAAGGCTAAGCCAGGTATATAAAGAATAAAGGAAGAACATACCTTAGGAAGGAAGGAAGGAAGGAAGGAAGGAAGGAAGGAAGGAAGGAAGGAAGGAAGGAAGGAGAAAAAACTTGCAGTCAGGAAGTTTGGCAGAGTCACAGGATTATTAGAGGATCAAATAAGATAGTATAGAGATAGATTTGTTATGTTTGAAATAAAATATGGGCATTTAATTTTTCATAGTGATGTGAGTCTAGACATGTATAAGCTAAATATAGATAAAATAGCCTCTTTCAGTCCCTATTAGTCCTGTTATTATGAGTTGAGACTCAGGTAAAGGAGATTTCATATGATATACTAATTTTGTCCAATATTATAGTGCCATTTGCACTCTGTGATGTAATACAATGTTGAAATGCCAGTATTCATTAAAGCTGAACAATAGTTTGTTTGTATACTCTTGGGAATGGACCTAAGTCAAGCAGACCTGTCTTCACAGCCTTAAGACTTGGCTCAACCCTGCTCTGAGGTCCATAAGCTTTAATATGTTTAAAGATTCAAAATTAGTTACCTCCTAACTTTAGTACACAGCTCATTCATAAATCTTATTTCTAGTCTTCAGCCACATTACTTATGATTAACACTGTAGGAAAATGTGTAAATGCTACATTATTTAAATATAATGTAGCCTCCCATATAATCAACGAATAATTGCCATCCCACATATTTTAAACAGCCAATTCTTTCCTAAGATGGATATATTTAGTAAAACAAATAAAATGAGAAATTCCTACTTAAACAGAAGTGTTTTTAATAGCTTGGAGTAAAGGAAGCAAAGTATTATTTTTATAACTCGTTGGTTTGCTGGCTTAACAAAAAATACAGTATATATATTGTCCAATAATGTAAAAGAAAAGATGAGGGCATCATAGTTATTTTTTGTATTATAGAAAGTAAAATAATTTTTTAATTACTATATTTTTACACAGTAAATATTTCAACATGATGCTTGGCAGGAGGGAAAGGAAAAAAAAAACTTATCCTAGTAATTTTAAGGGTATTATTTTAAAGAAAAATATTACCTAATTTGAAATTCAATGTCATTTTAAATTTATCATTAAACAAATGATAAATTGATTTTTAATGTTAATTTGCTGAAAAATCAATCAAATTAACATCAAATATTTATTATCTCACTCAACACAATTTTTAAGATAATCTTCCTTTGCTAATTCTTTCAACTGTGGATTTCTATTGTTGCCTATAATAAACCATTTTTTTCTTACTTATTTCTTAATGTATTTGTTTCAGTACTAATGAGATTAAGGCTGCTAAACCAAGGGGTCTGGAGAATAACAGAGACATTCTCTTTGCTATGTTTCACAGTAATACACAGATCGGTCATCATTGTTCCAAAATCTGTGTCTGTAAATGTATGCACATAGCCCTATTTTCCTTCCCAGATCTTTCCAGAATGAAGGCAGATTTATACTTAAGTTATTTCTTTCTTTCTCTACAGTGAAGTCAAAGTAAAAGTAACTCTATCTTCTTTCCTTAACTAATATCAGATTAAATAAAACAATTCAACCACATTGCCATTACGGTTTCAGACATAAGGAAGACACTCAGTAAAAAAGCTCCTGTGGTTGATAGTGCTATTTGTCATCACTATGTTGTTGTTAATGTCAGTACTGATCCATATGTGTGTTTTCTTGGAATCCAAGCCTTAAATAGCCATCAGTTTCAGTCTTGTCAAAAATGGATACTTTTCTTCAGAGTTCAAAACTAATTTAAGGGTACACATTTACAACTTGTAGATAAATAAGTTCTGGATAGTTAATGCACAGTACAGTAATTATAGTCAACAATACTCTATTATAAACTTCAAACATGCTCAAAGATCAAATCTTAAGTGTTCTAAAAACAAAAAAGAAATAATGAATATGTAACATGATAAAAAATATTAGCTAGAGCACTGTATTAATCATATTGCAAAATATAAATGTATCAAAACAACATATTATACATCTAAATTGACACAATACTATGTCAATTATCTATATCTATAAAAAGACAAAGTGACCAACCATCCGTCTAATCAATGGACTGGCCGGTAGATATGCGCACTGGCAATTTAAAAATAAACATTGACTCACGCATGTGTGATGCATGTAAAGCTCTCACTGGTGCCAATCTAGACAGAGTAAGAATATTCCTACCTGAACCCATTTTCAGGCATGGCCAGTTATATTTTACTTTCTCTCGAGTTCAAAGAGCGTGTGACATTAAAATTAAGGTTGTAAATACTTCATCACAAAAAAAATTAGTCAAGCACTCTGAAAGTGTTTTCACTCTTAATGTGGTATACAGGGAGATATTAGAATAAGTTTAATCAATTTGTCAATTATTATTTTTATCAATGTTGTTTTTATATCATGGTTTTGTTATTATATCATGTTGTTATTATTTATCAATTTATATATTATTTTCACATACACTTTACTAATTTTTTAATATGTGTATATATAAATATATACACATATATTTATATATATATATATATATATATATATATATATTTCAGAGAGAAAGGGAGAGGGAGAGGGAGATAGAAACCTGAATAATGAGAAACATTGATTGGCTGCCTCCTGCACACCCCCTACTGGGGATCAAGCTCACAATGCCCTTAACTAGAATTGAACCTGGGGCCTTTCAGTCTGTAGGCCAACACTCTATCCACTGAGCTCATATCTAAGGATAATGAAAATCTCTGGCCATGAGACATCATATACTCTTATCATTCTATTAACTTTTTTAAGACTTAGGTAAATTATTGATTGGTTTCAGCACCTCTGAAAAAATTAATAATTGTTATTTTATATACTTCTTTAAAATTTGCTCAGAATGACATACTCTTTGCTGATGGGTTTTAGTCAAATCATTTTTAAGACATTGGAAAGAATGCCTAGGGATTAACATCTGTTTCTCTTGAAAGCAAAATTACTCATCCATCTGTGTATTCATAATAAAAAATGTTTGTTCTCTACTTGTATGAAACATTGTTTGGAAATTTGTACGGAACACTCTGCTACTGTCCTCAAATTTCTCTCTAAGAAACCAACATGAACAGTAAAAAACTTGGAGCATATTCATTGTGTTGTATTAAATGTCTGATAGCACTGAAACCAGAATAAAGTTTCTAGTATACAGTTAATCCTAAAAGTCCTTATTCTCAGCTAAAAATACCTATTGGCTTCAGGAATGTTCAACAGAATCTGAATACCCATTGTCTCTGTGTCACCTGAAAAATACTTTTTCTCTTGTTGGAGAATAATGGTCTCATAAATCACCTGAAAGTAAAATTAGAATGAGATGAAGTGGGACTATTTGAAGTATCCTAAAATCATCTAGCATAATCTGTCATGTGATGCATGTCCTCTGTCCATGGCATATATTACTTCTACAGTACATCCAGGGATAGGATGCTCAAGACCTTGTAAGATAGGCTACGGATCTACTGTTGGGTACAGCAGTGCTTATGAGCAAATAACGCTTATTGTACTTTATAATGGCTCCAAAACACAAGAATAGTGATGCTGGTAATTCACATGTGCTAAAGGGAAATCATAAAGTGCTTCCTGTAAGAGAAAAAGTGAGTACAGTATAAACAATAAGATATACTGAGAAAGACCACATTCGTGTAACTTTTATTATAGTACTAGAGGCCTGGTGCATGAAATTTATGCACAGGGGGAGGGAGTGGCTGTCCTTCAGCCCAGCCTACTCCCTCTCCAATCTGGAACCCCTTGAGGGATGTCCAACTGCTAAATGGGCAGTTGGATGTCCCTCTTACAATCCAGGACTGCTGGCTCTCAACTGCTCGCCTGCCTGCCTTCTTGATTGCCCCTAATGGCTTCTGCCTGCCAGCCTGATCACCCCCTAACCACTCCCCTGTCAGCCTGATTGGTGACTAACTGTTCCCCTGCCAACCTGTCTGCCCCTAACTGCCCTACCTTGTGGGCTTGGTCACCCCTAATCACCCTTCTATGCAGGCCTGGTCACCATAACTGTCCTCCCCTTCAGGCCTGGGTTCCCCCCAACTGCCCTTCCTTGCAGGCCTGGTCCCTACCAACTTCCCTCCCTGCTGGCCATCTTGTGGTGGCCATCTTGTGTCCACATGGGGTTAGTCATTTGGTGTGTTGGAGTGATGGCCAATCTGCATACTATTCTTTTATTAGATAGGATAGATGCCTGTGCATGGGTGGGGGCCAGCTGGTTTGCCCTGAAGGGTGTTCTAGATCAGGGTGGATGCTCTCTTGGGGCATAGGGTGGCCAGCCACGTCCCCCAGCAACCCAAGTGGATGCCCTGGTATCTGGGATTTATTTATCTTCTACAATTGTAACTTTGTAGCCTGGAGTGGAGCCAAGCCTTCTGCTCACACAGCCATTAAAACTTTGTTGATTTAAGTGGAGGACTGGGCCCTCCAGGGTTTACGGAAAGCTTGGCTTTCTCCATCACCAGGGGCAACTCAAGCCTCTCTCTTGCTCTCTCTGTGACTGTAGCCATCTTGGTTGGGTTAATTTGCATACTCATTCTGATTGGCTAGTAAGTGTGGCTGGTGGGTGTGGCTGGTGGGTATTTCAGAGGTACTGTCAATTTGCATATTACTCTTTTATTAGATAGGATAGTGTTATAATTTTATTATTAGTTATCGTTAGTCTCTTACTATGCCTCATTTATACATTAAACTTCATTATAGGCATGTATGTATAGGAAAAAACATAGTGTACATATAGATAGTTCAGTAATATCCATGTTTCAGACATCCACTCAGGGTTTTGGAATGTCCCCTTTGGATAAGGCAGAACTACTATACTGACATCTATGGATTCATCAAGAGGCAAGAAAACCACTACAAAACTTTTTCTTTGTTTTTTTTTGTTTGTTTGTTTTTTGTTTTTTACTTGACTACTGATGCCACTCTAATATCCTCAACATTTTAAGCAACAGTTTCTACCAAAAGACTAGCAATCTTAAGCAAGTTTATTTTTGCTGCACAATCGAATTAAATCAAGAAGCAACTTACCTTGCTGGGCTTACAAACCATCCAAAAACGTATTTTACTTGCCACTTTATTTTCATTTTTTGGTGGAGAAATTCTCTTGTGATAAGATATTTCATTTTAAATTTCCTAACTTTTCTGTCACATTCCTGTGAGGTAGGAACATTGTGCCAAATGTTTGGTCTAATAATGTGTATATATATTATATCTTGTTATTAATCCTCACTAGAGTTTTTTCCCCCCACTGATTTTTTATGTTTTTAATTGATTTCTTTTTTTATAATTTAAAGTATTGCATATATCTCCTTTTCCCCCCAGTGTCTGGGTCCATTGGTTATGCTAATATGCATGCATACAAGTCCCCATTGATTTTTAGAGACAGTGGAAGGGAGGGAGAGGGACAAGAGAGAAAGAGAGACAGAGAAATAAAGAAACATCAATGTGAGAGAAACACATTGATTGATTATCTCCCACACTCACCCAACAGGGAATCAAACTGGCAACCTGGGCATGTGCCTGACTGGGAATCAAACCAGTGACCTTTTGCTACTCAGGATGATGCTCAACCAGGGCAGAGTTATTAGCTTTGTCATGTACACCAGAGTATAATACAAAAAGTTAGAATACAACAGGCATACTTCAAGCATAGGCTACTTAAGTCAGAAGATACTGGTGAAATTTGTACTGCTTCAGTGTTTTCATTTCAAAAACCTAAGACCATCACATTAATTAGAGATTTTTTGGTGGGCCAAACATTTTTTAAAACATTTCACTAATTTGGGAAAGAAACCTAGGATGACTCCCAGACACAGGTAGTATGTTAACAGCATCATTTCACAAGACCAACCCCTCCTACATTTATGAAGCCTCTGGATGGGTTTTTTAGGAACTGCCCCAGTTTTCATTTCTTATCTATGTTATTTAGGGTATCAGAGGCAGCCCAGGAAGAACAGGACTGGCTGGATCTCCAGGTCCTCGAGGAGCAAAGGGTTCACCAGGCCTGCAAGGAAGCCCAGGAGTCCTAGGCCCAAAGGTACTTTAATGTTTTCTTCTGATGGATGAATATTGACCATCCTTACTGGCCCTGAGTTCATTGGCTACATTACTGGATGGTAAGAATAGTAGCTTTTGCCGAGACTGGTTTGGCTCAATGGATAGAACGTCGGCCTGCGGACTGAAAGGTCCCAGGTTCGATTCTGGTTGGGGGCATGTACCTTGCTTGCAGGCACAACTCCAGTTGGGGGCGTGCAGGAGGCGGCTGATCGATGTCTCTCTCTCATCGATGTTTCTGACTTTCTATCCCTCTCCCTTCCTCTCTGTAAAAAAGTCAATAAAATATATTTAAAAAAAAAAAGAATAGTAGCCTTTAATAAAATTTAGCTAATAATTAAAAAATGTTAGGAAGACAGGAACATGTGTGGCCTTGACATGTCCATCTCCCCTGATAGCTACCGTGCATGTAATTGGCCAAAACAACTCATTCATCCAGGACTGGAAATACTTTTAAAAATGCTCTTTAACTCATTTTGAGTTTTTTGTTTGTTTGTTTTCCCTTTCTGTCGTCCACCTTCTTCTAGAAAACAAAAATCTTATTTACTTCTGGATACATACTTTCTCAGATATACTTTCTGTTTCTCTAAATCTGGACCTAACCAACCAAGTAATGAATATAGATTATAGATTACTTCTTAGAATCAGAATGACTCTCAGTAAGTTTTGTATTAACATTCACTGCATAGAGTATTATCATGCCAGTAGGTTTTCCAAACAAATTTCTCTTAGAAATATCTCAATGCAGAATTGACCAGGCAGCCAAGACTGGGAATTGAATCCAGTTTATGTCATAAAAGTCTAGGATTAAAACATTGATGCCCTCACCATTATTACCTCTTAATTCCATATTCACAGTTCCACTTCTAAAGACTTTTTGGATATTCTGACTTATACCGGTAAACTGAAAATGATGAGCCAGGTGCTTACTGTTTACAACTTGAGCCTGTGTTAATGATTATACCATAAATATCCATTTCCACTAAAACTCAGTGTAGCTGAGCAAATGCTAAACGTAGGAAAATAAGAAAGACTCCTGCCTCTTATAAGTGTCTCTGCAGTAAATTGAACCCATATTTGTCAAGTCCCTGCCCTATACCTTTAACTCAAGAGAGTGTATGATAATTTGTTAATCTTAAGGAATCTTTGGTCAAAGTCTACCAAGCATCATGTTTTCATTAACTTATCTCTAATCTCCACCTGATTCCTAAATTTATTTTTAGAAATTGTATGAAAGCTGTCACCACTATCATTTCAAAAACAAAATAAAAATATATTTTAAAGAGTGCTGACTTAAAATTAAAATAATTGGCATTAAATATGTCTTTAAAGTAAACTTTGAGGGGGTAAAGAGGATTGATATCAAAGAAACCTTAGGAAACACATAGTGGACATTTCTTAATGATGGAATTTAAACAGTTATCTTGGCAAAAATCAGTGTTCACATTTTAGGAGACTTCTCCACTTCTGGTATCAGATAGCTGAAATTTATGTATAGTAAATAAAACACATAAAAATAATAACAATTCAAATAAAATACAAGTTTGATCACATATAAATACCCCCACCCACATACACCACGCCCTCAGCATTCTCTCTGTAGACCCATTATCCTCCTTGTTTTGTAGGAATCCTCTTCCCTCCTCTTTCCAGATTTAAGACTACAGTCTCTGGAATTCTCTTTCCCCACTGCTATACTTCTTATTTATAATAATCAAATATTACTTGTGTGGAAAATACTGGTGGGGTGGATGTTCATGCAGAATTTTATTTCCCCAGTGTCTTGTTCTATGCCTATAGATAGGCCTGTATTTGAGTTTCATTTAAAATCTAATATTTTTTTAAGTTTTAAAGTCAATATTACTTTTCTATTCCTGTCCGTAGGGTGAACAAGGGCTACCTGGTCAACCAGGAATTCAAGGTAAAAGGGGTCACCAAGGAGCCCAAGGTGATCAAGGACCATGTGGAAAGCCTGGTCTGAAAGGGCAGCCTGTATGTACCAACTCAGAAACTTACCATGCACTTATTCTACAGACTATAACATGATTGCATAATAATCATTATCCTATTATTTATATTGCAGGGAGAACATGGTGTTCAAGGTCTGACAGGTTTCCAGGGATTCCCAGGTCCCAAAGTATGCTTGCATAATTTTCTGTTAGTCTTCTAGCTATCTAGAAAAAAGGTGTTGAAATACCAATATTTAGTTTCTGATTTCAGGTTTTATTTTTTAGTCTGCCAAATTTTAGTTAGTACAGTTATATATTTGAGTTTTAAATATGCTAATTATAAAACGTATGCAACTATATATTTTCCCAGCAGTTTTACTGAATAATTTGCTTTTGTCTCTTCTTCATTTTTCCATTAACATTTTATTCTACTTGTTTAATCACGTACCTATCTACCTGTCCATTTCTCTCTCCCTCTCTCAATCCATTTTTTATTAATTTTAAAGGAAAGTGCAGACCTGAGTACGATTCCTCCAAAATACTTCAGCATAGACATCATTAACTATCACATTCTATTTATAAAGGCAATTCTGAGTATGTTGATACAAGATGATTTCATTTGTAAAATGTTTCTACAAAGCTAAAGCATGATTTTTTGTTTTTTATTGTATTTCTAGGGTCCTGAGGGAGATGTTGGTGTTGTTGGACTATCAGGTCCTAAAGGCCCTATTGGACAGAGAGTAAGCATAAAGAAATTGTGATTCTTTGCGGATTATACAATTGGGGTTAAGAACTCTTTAATATATTCTAAATTAATGACTTCATAAAATGATTTTTAATATAGAAACTCACTAGAGCACATGAAGAGGTTCTCAACCTTTTTCGGTTCATATATTAGTTTGAGCAAAAGACCCCTCAGACCACCCACACTTTCCAGTTCTCACTTAAAAAAAAAAAAGAATTAATGTGAATACTGGATAATATATTTATTAACTCACACTAGGAACAAAAACATAAAGCTGTGTTATGTTATAAGCAGTAATACAACCAGAGACCACCCCCATGCACCACCTGGAGGGGCTTGCCTATGACCAGAGCTCCTCAGACCACACTTTGAAAAGTATTTCCCAATAGCTATGTTTTCCCAGCCCAAGGGTGGGTGTCTCCAGAGAGTGATGAGGAATTACTTAAAGAGTTGCAAAGATCAGGGTCTGAAAAACTCAAATTAGCTGTTTGGTGCCTGGAATTGCAAACTGTAGAGATATAAACAGGGTAGATTAGTCACTAGTAGCTACTGGTTATTGCTTTATTTGGGTTTGGGGTTTTTTTTGTTTTTTGTTTTTTCACTTTTTTTGGTTTTGTGTTTTATTTTTATTAACCATCGTCTCCTAATTGATGAGATGATATATAAAAATAAATAAATAAATAAATAAATAAATAAATAAATAAATAAATAAATAAATAAAAGCTATAAAACACCAAATAGTAGAATACCTGTATGACTTACAGCAGCTGCTAGGGTAAGGGTGGATAGAGTGAGCGGAGAGAGAAAGAAGAAAAGTGATTTGGATGCAGGAGAAAGTAATCCTGAGGAAGAAATTTACAATTGAAAACTACCATCTTGTGCAGAATATTAAATGAAAAGTCAAATTTTTGAAATTCTGCACCTCTCCCTTAACTCTTACAGTAATTCTTTTCAGTAGTACAAAGAGCCATGTTGTCATGAGAAATGTTTATTTAAAGACCTTTCTCAACATTTCTTCAGGTGCAAATTTATTAGTTTTTTTTTTATGATTTCTGAAGAACCATGAAAAGTTGGTGCTTTTATATAAAGTGCAATTCTTGATTATCCACAAGTGGGTTATATATGATAGACTTCTCTATGACAAATATTGCTCTAAGTTCTTACATGTATTAAGTTCCCCACTAATTAAAATCCATTCATTCTAATTTTATTAAGTTCTCAATAATTAACTTATTTCTTGGTATTATCAAAGAGAAATTGGCTGCTTGCCTAGCATCTGTCCTAAGCAGAGTCTTACCAAGTACTAGGTATCTGTAGGCCAAGACCTACAGAAATTTGCAGCTCCAGAAATTTTATCAGCTCACCAACATTAAAGTTCTGGTAACCAGCTCACAAATGCTAATCTGTAAGTGTGGGTATTCATTTGGTAAGTCACTACAAAGTCAAGTGAAGTCTTGATAAGTTAATATGTAGCCAAAAACTACTAGATACTGTTGTACAGTTGTTTTCCTTATATCATTTAATCTTCATAAAAATCTTTTGAGAGACGCTATTATCCCCATTTTGCAGATGGGAAAACTAAGTCTCTGAAACTAAGTCTGTGGCTCAAAGACTCTTATGTAGAAGAGCCAGAATTTGAATCCACAACTGATTAAGCAAATGATATGTTAACCATTTTGCATAAGTAAAATGGTTATTAAGTGGCCTAGTGCATAGTTCTTGCTCAATAATCAATAAATACTTGATGACTAAATAAATTTAATTAATTAAAGTAGGAAATATGGATTAATTGTCCACCATTTCAAATATGTATTTAGTAGTTAACTGGTACCAACCATAGCACCTCATGGACACATTTAGATTCACAAACAGTTTTTGGCTCTTTTGGACTACATTTTATAGAGTCCATGTATATCTTTTCATTCTTTTTTTATTTTTCTCAGAGAGGAAGTTGAGAGAGAGATAGAAATATCAATGATGAGAAAGAATCACTGACCAGCTGCCTCCTGCAGGCCCATCACCTGAGCATGTGTCCTGACTGGGAATTCAACCGCAACCCTCTTGTTCATAGGTCAACGCACAACCACTGAGCCATGCTGGCTGGACTATCTCTCCATTCCTTTAACAAATCGTTATTTCAGAGAGTCAGATCATAGTCACATTTATTAGATGAAAGCTTTTTTTCCTTTATTTTTTTTCAGTGATAAGCCAATCTGAAGGATATATTTGATTAGGTTAAGAAATCATCTCTCTTGATTTGATTGTGGATTTTTGAGAATTGGGTATCATCTTTACAAATGATTACTTAAAGTCAATCTTTTTTGGGTGTGTTTTTTTTTGTGTATGTGTGTGTGTGTTTTGTTAATTCTCACTCAAGGATATTTTTTCAAGTATTTATTGGTTATTGAGTAAGAACTATTGAGCAAGAACATTGATTTTTAGAGAGAATGGAAGGGAATAGCAGAGACAGAGAGAGGCATCAATTGGTTACTTCCTGCATGTGCCCCAACCAAGGCCAGGAATGGCACTTGCAAACAAGTTATATGCCCTTGACTGGAATCCAACCCAGGATTCTTCAGTCCACAAGCCAACACTCTATGCACTGAGCCAAAATTGGCCAATGCAACCATTTTGGTTTTTATTAAAATTTATTAAATGTACTGGGGCAACATTGGTTAATAAAATTATATAGGTTTTAAGTGTACAGTTCTATAATACAACATCTGTACATGGAATTGTGTGTTCACCACACAAAATCATTGTGTTTAAGAGATTCCATTAGACTACTTTTAGAGTATTGGGTAATTTCTCATTCTAGGCCAACTTAATATTAAAGCTATCTATTGATAGGTTGTATTGATAGTATTTTCTGTATCTTACTAATAGTTGGGGAAAAAGAAAGCCTGCTAGATACCTGCATTTATGTATTCCAGTTCAAGTGTGAGCCAAAAATATGAAATTTGCAGCTAGTGGAAGTTGAAATGGAGGTTGAGGGAAAATAACTAAAATTAGTAGTTTGCATTCAGTAAGAAATGATAGGTTCTATGCCTACTTTTGGAGAAATAGAACAAAGATCTAGCTTATATAAGGTTATCATTATAATCAAATAAAAGCTTACAATTTCAAAATCATTTGTCACATTTAATTCTCACAGTGGCCCTATGAAGTAGGCATTCTTATTTTACAGATGAAAAACTGAAGTTTAGTTTGTCACATATGCTCTCTGATTCTTATACTTTCTCTCAATTCCATGTTACATGCCATTCAAATATCTGTTCCTTCAACATCTATAAAGTAATTTATGCAAAATTTTGTTACCATTCTATGTAGTCTTTTTATATAAACTAATTGCATTTTTATATAATGACACACATATGAAATGGCATTATTGAAGTTACCAATACATAAAAATTATAATCCTGATTTATCAGTTTGTTAGGAATTATACCAATGTAACTCTCCTGATGGGAAAGGATTAGAATATTAGAGGCCTGGTGCATAAAAATCATGCACCCAAGGAAGTGGTCTCTCAGCCTGGCCTGCACCCACTTGCAGTTTGGGCACCCTCGGGAGATGCCTGATTGATGACTTAGGCCTAAGCCATCAGTTGGACATTCTTGGCGCTGCTGTGGAGGTGGGAGAGATTCCTGCCACCACTGCTGTGCTAGCCAGCCATGAGCCTGGCTTCCGGCTGAGCAGCACTCCCCCTGTGGGAGTGCACTGACCACCAGGGGACAGCTCCTGCATTGAGTGTCTGCCCCCTGGTGGTCAGTGTGCATCATAGCAACCAGTTGTTTCCCCATTTGGTCAATTTGCATATTAGCCTTTTATTATATAGGACTAGAGGCCCAGTGCACAAAATTCATGCACAGAGGGGGGGGGTTCCCTCAGCCCTGCCTGCACCCTCTACAATTCAGGACCTCTATACCTTTTTCTTATCTAGCTAACCTCTTCACATTTAAAAAAATTAACTGAAATATCACCTACTCTAGAAAATCCTCTTTGAACAAATGTCTTTACAATCTGTATTAAGTATTTTCATAGTATACCATTCTTTTTCTTTAACAGCTTCTTAGAGTGGATGCAATGTGGTTTTCATTCTTGCATCTGAAATTTTTCTTCTTGCTCTTGTAATAGCAAAGCTTATCCAATTTATATTTGTCCTTCAAGGGCTTATATTTGGTTTAGTTTCTAGTTGGCTCCCTGCTTTTTTTTTAAGCAATAAATTTAGGTTGTGATAGAAAGCCTCACTTGTAATCAAGCCTGTAGGTTTCTCTATCTGAATATTTCTATAATACCTATCAATTTAGCATACCAGAGATTGTGTTCATTTATAGAAAATAACAATAAATGTCACTTGATCATTTGATCTTCTAGTAATATTTTATAGCAAAATGTATTATTCTAGTAATTTAACTATTACAAAACTGAGGCATACATAAATAAATTACATTGAACAATAAAGAATGACTCAAATATCAAAGCATAGTATACTTAGGGCCTCCCTTGTCCTGTGCCTCAGATATCATAGTATAGTACACAGTTCACGTGGATCTCAGCTTCCTTTAAAATAGGAAGAGATGCCATACTCACGAAGCAGCTACTTCCACACATATTTTTTATTTAATTAATAGCACATACTCTTTGTACTAATTATTGGAAAATCATCCTAGCAATTACCTCTGTTCCTCTCTGTATTGTTGATGTTATTACTGTGCTTTTATCATCCACTCACTCTAATAAGATTGTGAGTTTTTTAAGGGCAGGGATCATGGTGCCTGGATAAATACTCAAATGCCATCCAGTCCAAATGACTGATGAGAGAATTCTTCTCCTAAACGATTTTGCTAAACTGGTGACCAGAACCATCAGGCATTTGTCCAATTAAAACCCAGATATACAGCAATAATAAATGCACTGGTCTCCTACTGCTAATGCATGGGGATCAAACCCCAGCCTGCAGGAATTCACCCCAGCAGTCAGGATCAGGCCTCTGGGTAGACCTGGTCTGCTGCTCCTTATTCTGGGGAGAGGGAGACTTCCCTGTGGCTGCAGGCTAGCGGCCCTGGACTCTGTACCACTCCCCCAACAGGTCCCTAGGGCATATTGGTGGAGTGGCTTCTTCACCTGAAATTGCAGGGGCAGCTTGGCCAGGTTCTGCCTGGCCTGTTGGCTCCCTGATCACAGTGCTGCTCAGCCTGGGCTCTTCGCCCTGTGATTGCAGGGCAGCTTGGACCCAGGCAGGCAGCATCTGGTGTTGCCCCTGCTGCCTGCCTGGGCCCAAGCCGCCATTGCAATCTGGGCTTGGACCTGTGCAGGTGGGGAGACTGGGGGGGAATTAGACCCAGGCAGGCAGCTCCAGGTACTGCCCCCACCGCCTGTCAGGTCCCCAAATGTGGCTTGGATCCCACCAATGGCATAGGGCGCTGCCTGTGCCACCTGCATATGCAAATTTACCAACCATCTTTGCTGAGTTAATTTGCATATCACTCCTGATTGGCAGTGGGTTTAGTGGAGGTATGGTAAATTAGTGTTTTCTCTTTTACTAGTGTAGATTATTATATAGGATGCAGAATTGTGTCACACACTATAAATCAAAATTACTATTCTTTCTGTTAATATATAAGATTTTATAATAAAAACTGAAATCATGCAGACATGAATTATTTTACCATTGCACAAGAAATTTTCTAGAATTTTTCTGAATTATACTGGCAATGAGACTGTTTTCTTTTTACTCCTACAGGGAAACACCGGCCCCCTTGGCAGAGAAGGTATAACAGGCCCAACAGGTAGAACTGTAAGTTTATCACAACACAGGTCACTTTTTCATCTTTTTCCCCTTTAATCTTATTTCTAAAGTAATCCACAAAGGATCACCCTGGGTATTTAAGAAGCAAAGGGCAAAATAGATGTACATTTTCATCTGAAAGGTGATCTATGAGAACTTAGAAATCATTTGTATAATGAAGAAGGTACATATAGTGAGGTATCCATTAAAGTGGGAATTGAGAAAGGAAAATAGAACTAGGGTTTAGGAGGAGGGCTTGAGCATCATAAGCATAGTGGTGATCACTAAAGCAATAAAAAGAGTTCTTAAGGAAAGATCAAAGCAAAAGAAGAGCAAACAGCTAAGATGTAAAGTGCCCACTATAAAGGAAAGAAATTGTTGGTAAAAATAAGAAAATCAGAAAAGTACAAGGTTAAGCTATATGAGTTTCAATAAGGTAGTTAATGATCTTAGAGAATAAGCTGCGGTAGAAGATAGGGTACAGTTAGCAGTGCAGAAGGAAGTAGATAAAAATATTTAATAACTGCCGAGACCGGTTTGGCTCAGTGGATGGAGCGTCTGCTTGCGGACTGAAAGGTCCCGGGTTCGATTCCGGTTGGGGGAATGTACCTTGCTTGCGGGCACATCTCCACAGTGGGGTGTGCAGGAGGTGGCTGATCGATATCTCTCTCTCATCGATGTTTCTGACTTTCTATCTCTCTCCCTTCCTCTCTGTAAAAAATCAATAAAATATATTTTTTTTAAATATTTAATAACTAGAGACCAATGCACAAATTTGTGAAAGGACCTTGACCCTGGCCTCCGCCCACTGCCACTGTGGCTAGGGGCCCCTGCCACCTCTGCCGCAGCCCCTGCCCACTGCAGCTTTGTCCGGAAGGAAGGATACCTTGTCCAATTAGCATATTGTGCTTTTATTATTATAGACCAGGGACCCAGTGCATGAATTCATGTACCTTGAAAGGAACTGTGGGCCACAAGGCTGCAGTAGGCACAGGGGCCTGTCTCGGCTCATCCTCTGTGTCCCTGCCCAGCTCCTCCCACCATGGCCCCCAGTTCTCAGTGTGCTGGCAGCCCTGCTCCCATTGCTGCCGCTTCCATGCATTGACCACGCTGGCCCTGCTCACACCCACTGACAGCATGGAGCAATTGGAGCTGGCATCAGCACTGGGTGTGAGCAGGACTAGTGCCATCAGTGCGTGTGAGCTATGCTGCTGCCCCAATCACCCGGCAGGAGCAGGGGGAGGTGGAGAGGCCCTCAGGGACAATCAGGGCCGATAGACGCCGCTTGCACATGCTGATGATGCTGAGTGATTGTGACTGGCACCAGGCACTAGCAGCAGGTGAGGGCAGCAGCTCTGGTGCTGGCAGTGGGTGTGAGTGGGGCCAGCACTGGCAACAGGTGCAAGTGCTGGGCAGGACCACAGCACGTGGGAGCAAACAATTTTTAGTAACCACCAGAGGTTTGCCCCAATGACAGCAACTGGCACCGCACCTTGATCTGGCGCCCCTGCTCATCTGTTCCACTATCCTGCTGGGGACAGTGCCAGCCATGTCCCACACATGCCCCTAGTGGTCAGCGCACGTCATAGCAACCAGTTGTTCAGTTGTTCCACCATTCGGTCTATTTGCATATTAGCCTTTTATTGTATAGGATAGCTTTTCTCAAATTCTTTCAGCAAACTTTGGGAGTGAATATTATTTTTTCCACATAAGACATAAGGAAATAGTTGAGGTTTATAACCCTTAGTTATTCAGGGTGCTTAAGTTAGGGAATTACATAACTGATGTTTCTTATTTTAAGATTGGTGTTCTTTCCACCCATTCAAGCTGTTTGGAGAGGAAAGTAATAGTTAATGTATGCCAGTGCCTTATGAAATATGATAAAAATAAGACAATGTTTAGGAGATGGTCTTAATTTACAGTTCTAAAAATAGTCTAAACATACACAAGCAAGAGTGCAGTAAAAATAGGCAAATTGAGACTTGGAGAGAAAGCTTCCCCTATAGGGAATCAAGTATTTGAAAGTGTTTTCAAGTATTTGAAAGTGTTATAGAGACACAGAGTTTTAAAATATAAAATAAGATGCTTCCATGTTATACTTATAATGTTAAGAATACTATTCTCTTTGGTAAATTTTAAGATGAATTCACTGCCAAATTTACTGGATCTTTAATTTAAAAAATTAAATGTATAACTTGACACTTCTCTAGACTTTCAGCATTTACCATTCAGAGCTCATGGTCTAAGTGGGGCATTGTAAGAGGGAGAATTCTCATATTTCAGTGGGTGGTTTTTCAGCAAATTTGAAACACATACTGTTCTGATTATGGAAACTTAAACTGTGTCAAAAATGTGAAATATTAATTAGTCAAGGAAAACATGATAAAGAAATGATGCAATTAAAATGCCTAACAGTGTTTTGCTTATAAATGGTTCCTTAGGGCCCTTATAATATTCAGCATACACATCAAACTTTCTCTATATTCTATTTTTTTCTATAATAAAAAGAAACTTCTAAGAAAAGTTTATTATGAAAAAATAAGCACTTGAGAATGGCCAAAACTTTGTGAAAGAAAATAGTGGTAAGGGATGAGAGACTTGCCTTTCCAAATGAGAAAACATTATTTTAAAGTCATTATAAATGCAACTCTATGGTAGTACAAAGAAATACACAAATACATCATGTAACAGGCTAAAGACCAGAATTAGATCTCAGAATATATAGAGGAATTTAATTATAACAAAAATGTTATATCAGGATGATTTTGGCTTCAAGTAATAGGAACCCTGAATCAAACTTCTTTATCAGTAAGGGACTTCAGATCTGGTTAATTTAACGACTCAATCATATTATCCAAGAACAGACTGTTTCCATATCTCTACCATCCTCCATGCTGGCTTCATAATTACATTTATAGCAAGGTTGCTATCATTTCTGAGGAGTTACTTCCAGACATAATTATCCAAAGTGAAAAGTAACCTATAACCCTATCTTGGGAAACATAAAACTTTTTTCAGAAGTCTTCCATTGTATCTTTTTTATGTCTATCAACCAGGATTCAACCACATATGCACTCCTACACCAGTGTCATGGAAGGGAGATGGGTTTACTTTTAGGCCCTCCACCATGAAAGAAACTCAAACCCTATTTTGCCCATTTTTAAAAAAAATTCCAGATAAACTTTTAAATACTTTAATGTAAGAAAAGTGAAACAATTAAAATCTTTAGAAAATTATCTAGAAAACTAGAGTATAGCTTAAGGGCTCTGGAGACCTTTTATATAAAATAGGAAATCTAAAAACTGTAAAAGAAATAATAATATAAGAGTAAACTCTGTTTCATGTATTCACAACTATAAACCTCCTCTTGTCCACCTCTGTATAAGCTGGGAAAAAGTAATTGCAAAGCATACAACATATAATGGGCTAATGTATAAAGAGCTTTTAGAAATTGGTATGAAAAAATAGAAAACTCAATAGAAAAACAAAGAACAAATTCAAAACATCAATAATTATTTGAAAAGATGCCATGTAACTATTAGTTAGGAAAATGCAAACTAAGTTAATAATGAGATATTATATCGAACCTCTCAGAAAGGGATCTAGGAAGAACAGTACTCTCATTTATCACTGGTAGAAATGTAAATTGCAGCCTTATGGAAATATTATATATATATATATATATATATATATATCCTTTGACCAAGCAGTTCCACTTAATGGAATTTATCCCATAGAAATAAAAAGCATTTAATACACTAAGGAAATTTTTTAAAGATTTTTTTCATAGCAGTTTGTATAGACAAAAAAGCTTGAAATCACATGAATGTTCATCTGTAGAAGAATGGCTGAATACCTTGTGGTCTAACCCTTTTTATTAAATATTAGAGGCCCAGTACATGAAATTCATGCACTCGGGGGGTCTCTCAACCCAGCCTGTACACTCTCCCAATCCGGGAGCCTGCAGGGGATGTCCAACTGCCAGCTTAGGCCCACTCCGTGGAGTTGGACATCTTTAGCACTGCCACTTTGCTTGCCAGCCATGAGCCCAGCTTTTGGCTGAACAGCGCTCCCCCCTGGGCGAGTACACTGACCACTAGGGGGCAGCTCCTGCATTGAGCACCTGCCCCATGGTAGTCAGTGCTCATCATAGTGACTGATGGTTCTGCTATTCAGTCAGTTTGCATATTAGCCTCTTATTATATAGGATAATGCAGATAATTAACTAAATTAGTTATATCTAGTTTGGCTGATTTGCAGTTATTTTATGATGTATTGTAAGTATGAAAAATTGGATACATAGAAGAGTATATAATATGATATTAATATTATAAACCCTGACCAATCATTTCATATACTAATATATATAAACATACTTGTCAATATTTGATTTGAATAATCTACAATGAAATATGTACCAACTTGCTCATACTGGGTTGGAGGTGGTGGAGGGTTTAAAAAATATGTAAATATATCTTAAAATCAATTTTTAAAAGTTAACATTCTAGTTTTAAATGGGTTAAGGACAGCATAGCAAATACAAAAGAAGTAATACAAATGGTGAATAAATGAGGTAGTATTTTTGCTTGCAAGATGAACAAAGAATGATAGAACATGCACATTTCAAAAGCAGTACACACTCCCATTTATTGCAGGTATGCCTGCAATTTCAAATAATCTGTCAGGGCAATTTCTATCAGAATTTTCTTAAGCATCAGGATATTTATCACAGTATTCATTATTATGACAAAAGTTAGAAAAAATCTAATGTGAAATTCAATAAAATATTATCATAATGTATTAAAAGTATAACTATCTGGAGCAGTGGTCAGCAAACCATGGCTTGTGAGCCATGTGTGGCTCTTTGGCCCCTTAAGTGTGGCTCTTCCACAAAATACCACAGCTTAGGCAAGTCTGTTTTGAAGAAGTGGCATTATAAGAAGTTTAAGTTTAAAAAATTTAGTTCTCAAAAGAAATTTCAGTCGTTGTACTATTGATATTTGGCTCTGTTGACTACTGAGTTTGCCAACCACTGATCTAGAGGAATGTGTATGGAAGAACATTCATATTATATTGCAAAGGTATAAATCCAGGTTACAGAAAGATGTATAGTATGATCTCATTTTTACTAAAAAAATTGTATATATAATTTTCACAAGATTGAACACCAAAATATTAACAGTTTAAAAAGCAGTAGATAGCATTCTCTTCAAATGCAATACAGCTGTTACCAAAATAAATCATATTTTGAGCAATAAAACAAATTTTACTAAACTTAAAAACACTGAAGTCAAATAAAGTGTGTTCTCTGACTATAATGGAACTAAACTAAAAATCTATAAACTAGAAAGATACTAGGAAAATCTTCAAACACTTGTAAATTAAATGATACACTTGTAAATAATGCATAGGTCAAAGAGGAAGTTTGAAATAAAATTAGAAAGTAATTTAAACTGAATGCAAAATATGTAACACATCATTGGGAATCAGTTCAGAAGGACGAATAGAACGAGAAGAGGAGAGCAGAAGAAAGCTCCCTAGAAACAAGGTTTTCAAGGCCTGAGGAAAACAAATAAAAGGATTTAACCTATAATTTCCTTTCTAAATTGTTGTGATGGACTGTCAATTTGAATAAATATTTGAATAAATATGTAGCTGTTATCCCTGTCTTTCTTTAAGGTGGAGCTAGGGATTGCAAAACAGACAGCAAGATAAATCAATAGATTGATTTTGTTTTTGTCTTACTCTTTTTATTCTTAGGAAAATAAAACTAGAATTTATATAAATTTATAAACAAGTCATGCTAGATTAAAAACAAAAACAAATTGTTATGTTTCTATAAACAACCTCAACTATGTTTGGTAAATACCTATTAATAACACTAAAGTAACATCTTCTTTTTTTTTTCTTTTAGGGACCCAGAGGTGACAAAGGCTTTAGAGGTGAAACTGTAAGTTTAATTGAATCTGTGGTTATAGAATCACTTGTCATTAGGCTATAAGCTATATGAAAGCAAGGACCTTGTTTGATGTGTTCATTATTATGTATCTGATTCTTGTGGGATAAAAATAAAATGATAATTTTCAGGAAGTAAAACTAGCATGTGGTTTATACTAGTAGCAGTGAAACCTAGTAAACCCTAAACTTATCTAAGAACCTGCCTGTCACACCCTTCCCAGATGTCGGTGTGGAATGGAATATTTGACTTACCAGGTATCAGGAGGAGGATAGCCTTCCTCACAAGTGCTGCCAGATGGCTTTAGGTATCCAGTCAGCAACTGAGAGGTCTGCAAAACAGAAGCAAGTCATTAGTTGTGCATTTCAGCCCATTGGAAAAAATGGTGAGCAGTTGAGCAAAATGATACACAGCCCTTTGGGGATCTAAATGGCACTATTTACTACTTTTACGGAATGTCAATTCTTCTGAGATATTCTATAAAGGGGCCACTTTCCCAACAGATGCATATGAATTTTTAAAGCAGCAGCCACCAACAGGGCAGGCACAGACTGAAATGAAGGGGTTTGAAACCAAGAACAGAAGGCACATAGAATAAACTTAAAGGATGTAGTAAAGATTTGATTAAAAGATAGTAAGATGACATAGTGACAGTAGAGATTTTTGTTTTTCACCAGGGGGTATGCTTGGGCTGCAGAATAATAAAGTCACAGTTATATTAATTAGCAAAAGAATGGAAATAATGTGATTTCAGATAGCCCAACACCCCCAAACAGTGTTAAAATAGATGTGCTTAATTTGCAGAAATTTCTCATATTTTCGCAGCAGGCTTACTAGAACAGGAAGCAAGGATGTATGTACACAGTGAAGCCATATCCCCTGGCAGGGGAGGGGAGGGAAAGGGAAAAGGAAAAGGTGGTAGGCTTGAAATTAGCCCATTTTCCAAACCCGTCTGTCTCCAGCTGCCTTCCTGACCCACCCTCTCAGACTGTAATATAAACTTCCATCAGGACTAGGAAACCTCAAATACCTATTTAACAACTATTTCATGTGAGAGAGAAAAATGTAGTGTTTCCAATGGATTACAATTCAAATGGATTATGCCTGCCTGCAGTCTGAGGTTGCACTGAAAGACATACGGCCATGGCAATGGGGGAATGTGGGAACCCCTTTCACATCTCGCGTGGTTCAGGGTTCCAGTTCAGGATTCGGGTTCTGGAGAAGGCTGCACACAAATGAAAAGAGACTAGAAAAGTATTAATTTGGCGATATTGGGGGCCAGGCAGGAGCCCACTGCTAGTGGGAGGTCTACTCACTGCTCTGGCCTTGCTATCCCTTTTATTGAGACTATGGGACGTACCCATAGCTTTTAGGCACGAAATTCCGATAACAAAAATGCATAAGACAAACATAAGTGGAGGCTGCTTCAGCTAACAATGTTTCAACTAAACAGTGAGTGGTTAGAACAATTAAGGTTATAGACCAACCTTCTGGATTGCCTGTCCACATCTTCCTATTAGTGAGACAATGTTCAGTTTCCAGCAGGGGAATATGGACAAAATTAAAGTACTTCCAGAGGAGTGCCCTCTTAGATTGGTAGTGTATTAGACACCCAGGTCCTAAAAAACCCAGTTGAAATATCTGGGATATTTATCCTTTGCTACACGCAGCTTGGTCATCCCTCTCATTCTCTTTGTTCTCTCTTTATCTCCTAGTTTTTGCGCTTGCTTTTTCTCATCCACATGATTTATCCCTGTGATTCCTAAGTATCTCGAGGTTTCAATTTAAAGATAACTCGTTCAGGGTGGACTTGCTAATGCTTTAGCCTTACCCCACTGCCACCAGAATCCTCTCATAAGGACTAAGTACAATGCCTGGTGACTGTTCTTTAGTTCCTTACTTACATGTCCCCTTATCAGAGAGACTTTTCCTGACTAATATATGTCAAATAGCAATCCTCCCGCCTGTCTGAGATTTCCTATTTTTCTTTAACCTATTTTCTTATCACCTGACATGCTGCCCATTTATTAGTTTTTTGTTTTCTTTTGTTTATTATAGCTCCCCTCACTAGAATGTAAGCTCCATGACCCAGACATTTTGTTTGTTTGTTTTTAATACTGTGTCCCCAACACCTAAAGCAGTATCTGTCTTATAGTGAGTGTTCAATAAATATTTAATAAATTATTAGTAAAAGAAATAGAGAAGACTTGGGGTGTTGAGATATGATAGTTATCTTCAGATATTTGAAAGGTTGTCTTGAGGAAGAAGGAATTTATGTGAGTAGCTCTAGAAAAGAAAATTTAAATGGCTTATTTATTGCGTTGCTCCCTGAAAGATGGTGAGTTCTGTGATGCCACATAATTCCCAGTCTATCATAGTACCTGACACGTAATTATCACAAAGTAGGTACTTATTGATAAACATATGGAATGCTACCCAGATTTCAATATTATAATGACCTGTGTAATATAATAATGAATCTCACAAGATGGTTTTGTGAGATAGGATCTGGCAGTAGAAGCCTACTGACTGTCTGTCTGGGTTACAGGACTGGTATTCCCACACTGAGTAAGAATTAGAACATACCTACTTCCAGCTATGAGTCTGTGCTTGTACATAAAAGAGAAAGATAAAAGCCCCTCATGAAAGAATGAACAAAAGCATAGAATATAAATAAGCAACAGTTATTTAAAGTAGAATTTAATTCTTGTAAGCTCTAATTACTATTCTGAATCCATCTACTTCTCTCATTCTTCATCCCATGCACTCTAGTTTCCCCCAGACTCCAGTCCTCTTTTCATTTCTTCCACTTTTCCCCACTAAAACCCTTTCCCTGCATAATAACTAGAGTAATATTGCAAAAATATAAGTCAGATTATATCACTCTCCTCCTTGAAGCCTCCCTATGCCTCCTCTCTTGGTCTACAAGGCCTACAGGATAATTGCTATTTACTTCTCCACTCTAATGTACCATTTTCTCTTTGCCAAATATGATGAATGTTTTTCTATTCTTTGGAACATGACTTCCTTTTGCCTAGAAAATTCTTTCACCTCCTCTTCAAATGACTGGTTTTTATCTTATTATTCAGGTCTCTGATCAAATATCATCTTAGAAAAGCCTCCCATGACTACCCTGTCTTATTATTCCTGCTCATTCTCTTTCACAATATCCAGATTTGTTTTCCTCATGGCCTTTAGCACTAATTGAAATTATTTATTTTATGTCTCCTGTACTATAATTTAAACTTTATGAGAGCAGGGAACTTTGTCTGATCTATTGGTTATGTGTCCAGAACAAAACCCGCCATGTCATAGGCACTATTTAAGAAGTGAATCCTAGCTAATAAAGAGTAATATGCAAATTGACTGTCACTCCAAGACACAAGATGGCCACTCCCATGTGGTCAAAGATGGCTCCCGCCATGTGGACACAAGATGGCCACACAAAATGGCTGGCAGGGGAGAGCAGTTGGAGGAGACCAGGTCAACAGGGGAGGGCAGTTGAGGGAGAACAGGACTGCAAGGAAGGGCAGTTGGGGGAGACCAGACCTATAGTGGTGGACAGTTGGGGAGGACCCAGGCTTGTAGTTGAGGGCAGTTTGAGGGGGAACCAGGCCTGCAGGGGAGGACAATTTTGGGGAACCAGGCCAGCAGGAGAGGACAGTTGGGGGGGACCAGGACAGCAGGGGAGGCAGTTGGGAGAGACTTGGACAGCAGAGGAGGGCAGTTTGGGGAGACCAGGCCTGCAGGGGAGGACAGTTAGGGGTGATCAGACTGGCAGGGGAGGGCAATTAGCAGTGACCAGGTCAGCAGGGGTTGGCAGTTAGGGGCAATCAGACTGGCCAGGGAGCAGTTAGTCATCAATCCTCAAGGGGTCCCAGATTGGAGAGGATGCAGGCTGGGCTGAGGGACACTCCCCACCACATGCATGAATTTCATGTACTGGGCCCCTAGTTGATTAATAAATGCATACTATTCCCTAAAATTAAAAAATTAACAGCTATTTCCAATTTAAGCTAGGAAAGTAGTATTTCCTGAATTAGTATACTTATTAGTCTTTTGCTCTGTAGGTTACCATAACATTCTTCATAATTAAGGTATACATTTCCAGTGCCCAACAAGAGGGGAAAGGGCGAGTTAGTGGAATCCAGTGGACAGAGACTGGGTATTGTTAAACATCCCATAATACAAGCTTCTCAATTTATAAAGGAAAGCTCTGTTCAGTTACACCAGCTTAAAGATTATGAAGTTAAATCATGATTGTATTTATGTAAACACTCTGATTCAAGAACAAGCATTTATCATTATTTTTCAAAATCTAATTATAGAACATATTATTTTTAGAGGATCATCAGTAAATTCTGGAATTAAATCAAGAGAAAATCTATTTTCAAAGATAGTGCTTTCAGTGTAGCCAAAACCACCATAACTATTCACCTTAATTTGGTTACCTTTAGGAAATTAACATAGACAATTAAGTTTTATTATAAACTGCCTTATATAGTAACTAGAGTGAATTACTTTTCCTTAATGGTGTGTTAGCAAGAGAAATAAAAAAAACCTAATAAATGTTATATTGTTGGAATAACATTTTGTTTTACTTGGGCAATTGCCCTGTTCTGTGCAGATTGGGGTTGTCCTGCCCTGTCTTGTTTGAAGTATTTTGTTTGAGCATATTTGTGGTGATATGACATTTGGGAAATAAGCTGAAATGAACTCAATAAAATCAGCATCATAAGTAATTATTTCTTTCTGTGATAAATTTCTTTTTCAAAGTCACAAAGAAGATATATATTTTGTACTGAACCATCAGTAAGATTTTTACAAATGTCAGAAATATGTTAAGTGGGGTGAAATGTCAACTTTATTTTTACCATGTTGATCCAGAATGGGGAAACACACACAGCCAAACTCTGAGCCTCTATATACTAAGTGGCCAGATTATTATGATCTCTGAACACATAATAATCTGGCCATCTCTGAACACATAACTAGAGGCCCATTGCATGAAGAGATTTGTGCAATAGCCCTTCCTTCCCTTGGCATCCAGCACCGGTTTTCCTCTGGCACCTGGGAACCAGGCCTTCACTCTGGCCAGAGTCTGCCATCTTCATCTTTGCTACAGACTCAGGCCGGAGTCTGCCATCTTCATCTTCACTGCAGACTCAGGCTGGAGTCTGCCATCTTCGTCTTTGCTGCAGACCCTGGAGTCTGCAGTCTTGTCCTCGCTGTGGCACTCCACTCCTGTACATCCCTTCACCCTCCACCCTCATTCTCATAGCAGGTATCCTGCCTTGCCTAGCCACTCAGTGCCTGGAGCAGCTGGATAGCCACCATCTTTGGCCTTCTAATTTGCATACTCATTCTAATTGGCTGTGGGCATAGTGGAGGTATGGTCAATTTACATGTTTGTCTCTTATTAGGTAAGATTAGAGGCCCAGTGCATGAATTCATGCATAAGTGGGGTTCAGACATAGGCAGTTGGCCAGCCTGCCTGCTGGTCAAATTCCTGGTCAAGGGACAAATTGCATATTAGCCTTTTACTATATAGGATATACACTGAGTGGCCAGATTATAATGTATTCAGAGATCATAATAATCTGGCCACTCAATGTATATTTAAAAGGCTGTCTCCAAGACAGCCTTCTGTAATTTATCATGCAGCTTCTGAGGAACATGTTTTATACATTCTCTACTTTAAGTTATAATCATATATTCTTCAAACAAAGACATGCCCAGCAGGCCTGGAATTGGAGTACTCTACTCTTTGAAAGTTACTATGTATTGTTTTTTTTAGTCACAATATATTTAAAATTAACAGTTTTGGCAATAAAAGATGATTAATACAACATTATTTAAAATTCAGCAGAAGATAAATTTTGCTTTTGTATATTTTAACCATAATCTAAATTTGACCCAAAATAGTTTTAACATTCAGTTGACCATAAAGCAAAGCAAATTTTGAGTGGACTTTATTTTTTTAATTTTATTGGTTAATATTGATATATTAATTTCAGGTATATAGTATTATACTTCAATATCTGTGTATTCTATTGCATGCTCACCCCAAAAAATCTAATTACCATCTGTTACCATATATCTGATTTTACTCATTTTTCCCTTCTCCCAGCCCCCTTCTTCTCTGGTAACCCCCATTCTATTGTGATTATTATTGTTTTATTTTTGAAAATGTCAACTAACTTTTCACATTTTGCTATACATATTTTAACTATTCTAATTTCTAAATTAATATAGCTAATTTTAATATTATTCATTCTTTCATTCAACAACAACTTTTGAACAACTATTGTGTATTAGGCACTATTCTTGTTTTAGAAAGTGAAAAGATGACTAACTCACTTTCAAGGGTCCCTGGGGACTTTCCAATGTATTATGTATTGTGGAATGCAGAAGTGGTTAGTTGAGCAAGAGGGAGGTGACATGGGATTGGCAGGTGGATATAGAATTTTAAAGAAGTACTGGAAGAAGAATGGGAGTTAAACAGATAGAAAAGGTAAGAAGGAACATTCCTAGACAGGAAATAGTACATGCAAAAGAATACATGTATGAAAGGACTTGGAAGATTCATAGATCTATAAGTAGTTGGTTACAGATGGAGTTTTGGATATGTAGCGGGGGGTTGTGAGGGGAGGGAAATAAGCAAATGGAAGTGAGGCCCAGACCTTGAAGAGAGGCACGGTGCACATTAATTAAAAACATAGGCTTTTGTATCCAATTGACTTAAACTTTAATCCTAGCTGCCCCTTGTTTGTGGTTACTTAACCACTACCTTTTCTTGACTATAAAATGGGAATATAGCACACAACTTGGCATACAGCACGTTATCCATAAACAAGCAGCACACAATTTGGCATTTAGTGAGTTTCCAATAAATGGTGGCAATCACAATTTAGAAGTTTATAGTCTAACATCTAAACAATAAAGAACCATTGAATAATTTCAACTAAGTAATTACACTATTAGATTTCCATTTTATAAATAGAATCTAATTAGCATAGTAGAATAAATTCAGGCAGGAAATCAGAAGATCAGTCCAGGCAAAACATGATGACTTAGATAGCTAGGGCTGCTTTAACAAATTGCCATCAACTGGAAGGGTTAAACAACAAACCTTTATTTCTCACACTGGAAGGTTGGGAAGGCCAAAATCAAGCTGCTGACAGATTTCAAGTTTGATGAAGGTTCTCTTCCTGGTTTTCAGAAGAGCACCTTCTTGCTATAGCCTTACATGGTAGAGAGACATAATCTCTCTTGTGTCTCTTCTTAAAAGACCATTACCGTTCATTACTTTTCCTTAGTAGTGTGTTGACAAGAGCAATAAAAAAGAACTAATAGATGTTATATTGTTGGAAGGCTCCACATGAACTTTGCACAGCCCCACCTCCACATACCATGACATTGGAGATTAGGACTTCCGTATATAAATTTGGGGGAGACAAGCATTCAGTTCACAGAACATGATTAGCACTGATCCAAGACAGTTGCTGTGAAAATGGAGAAGTAGAATTTTGGAGAGATTTGGAGGTGAAATCAATATAGTTGGTAACCAACCTATAGGTGGATGTTGAAGGAAAGAGATATATCTAAGAACACTGAAATTTTCATCTTTGACAAGTAGGTGAATGTTAGATAAAAATAACGGGGAAAACATATTAACATTTTAAGTGATATATTTGTGATATACTTATGATGGTTTACTAATGTGAATAAGTTCAGTTTCTAATATAAGTGATACATGAAAATAAATATCTGGTTTGTTCATGAATGTAGCTGATAACTAAATACAAGAGCATATGACTTCCAATACTATAACCTTGTATCTTAAGACTTGCCCCACACAAAATGCAATGTTAGAGGTTGACTATTCATTGTCTTGTTTATATCAAACCAAAAGCATAATCTATAATAATAAAAGCATACTATGCTAATTAGAACAGACGACCATCCAGATGAAGCCTGGGCTGCTGGGGAAGCCCAGGTCCCAGGTGCCGAGGGAAGCTGGAGAAAAGAAGGCCTACCCTTTTTTGTGTGTGTGTGTGGTGTCAGGAGTGGGCAATGAAAGAAGGCCTACTCTTGCACAAATTTCATGAATTGGGCCTCTAATACATACATATTGTGTTTTGTCTCCATTTCTTCTAGGGTCCCCAAGGACCAAGAGGTCAACCAGGACCTCCTGTGAGTTTATTTATATTTATATCTGTGTATCATTGGTGCTTATATGCTTGCCTGACTTGAGATATCTACTAAATAATTTTTTTTAATTTGTTATGTCATAGGGTCCACCTGGAGCACCAGGTCCAAGAGTAAGTTTTCTTGGTTTTGTTTATTTTTTCTTAGTGAATTATTAACTTTTTAAAGCTTCCATTAACTCTCTCATGCCCCTCTTACTTCTGTCTGTTCTTTTTGCTAATCTGATATAGAACCTTCCCAGCTATAATAACGTCATGTTCAAGCCTCAGATTTCTTGTCTCTAAAATAGAGATGGTTTTAAATAAGAAGTAAAGCACTCAACACAGTACCTGACATGATGATTGGTCAAAAAATACTAACCCCTGCCAAAACCAGTTTGGCTCAGTGGATAGAGCATCGGCCTTCGGACTGAAAGGTCCCATGTTTGATTCCGGTCAAGGGCATGTACCTTGGTTGCGGGCACATCCCCGTGGGGGGTGTGCAGGTGGCAGCTGATCAATGTTTCTCTCTCATCAATGTTTCTAACACTCTCCCTTCCTCTCTGTAAAAATTAATAAAATATATTTTTTAAAAAATACTAACTCCCTCCATTTCTTCCTATATCATAGCTCTCCTTTTTTAAGTCTATTTTTTTTTTAAGCCAACCAAGAGTTATTCACTGGTGAAGCTTTATAAGAATCTCAGTTGCTGGTGGCTGTAGAAGCCCTCAGACTTCTTATGTATTTGCTTGTTACCTATTACAACCCAAACAGTTGCTACCCTTATCTTTGAGGCAATGCTTCTGTTGCCTCATTGTCTGGTATTACAATGATACCTCGAGATACAAGTGCCCTAACATATGAGATTTTTGAGATACGAGCCGTCCAGCGAGCGATTTTTTGCTTTGAAATACGAGCAACATTTGAGATATGAGTAATCGCGCGGATTGGCCGGCTGCACACGACGCACCAGTTTACCGAGACTCGAGCATCTCATAGTTTCCCACACCTCAGTCAATGTGCTTGTTTACCTCATTGTCGAATCATCTTTTGTGCATTTACATACTTTATCACATTTCTTTTTATAACCATGGGTCCGAAGAAAGCGAGTGGAAAGGTCAGTGCTCAGAAGAGGATGATGTCTATTGAATTAAAGCGTGAAATCATAGAAAAATATGAGCAAGTGTGCAAGTGGCTGACTTGGCGAGGCAATACAGGCATAGTACTTCAACGATATGCACTGTGCTTAAACAGAAGGAGTCGATAAAGGGTATAACGCCAGCTAAGGGCATTACAATAATTTCTAAGCTCCGTAGCTCTCTCCATGAAAAGATGGAGAATCTACTGATGGTGTGGGTGACGGAGAAGCAGCTTAAAGGAGATACATTAACACAGGGCATCATATGCAAGAAGGCGCAAGCAATTTACAGTGATTTGACCCCGCGCACTTCCACGCACGAAGCAACGAAAGACTCATTTAAACCAGTAGAGGCTGGTTTGATAACTTCAGGAAAAGGTCCGGCATTCACTCCATTGTCAGGCATGGTGAGGCAGCAAGTTCGGATGTGAAGGCAGCTGAGGATTACCTCAAAACTTTTTCCGAACTGATAGAAGCCAAAGGATATATCCCCCAGCAAGTCTTCAACTGTGATGAGACAGGGCTTTTCTGGAAAAAGATGCCGAATAGGACTTATATAATGGCAGAGGAGAAGGCGATGCCAGGCCACAAACCCAGGAAGGATAGGCTAACTCTCTCACTGTGCGCCAATGCGAGTGGCGACTGCAAGATCAAGCCTCTGCTCGTATACCATTCGGAAAACCCCAGAGTCTTTAAGTCACATAAGATTTTAAAAGATAAACTGCAAGTTATGTGGAGGGCAAACCCGAAGGCATGGGTCACCAGGCAGTTCTTTGTGGAGTGGGTAAACCTTGTTTTCGGCCCTTCTGTTAAGAAATATCTACAGGAAAACAACCTAACCATGAAAGCCCTCCTCGTCCTCGACAATGCTCCTCCTCACCCACCGAACCTCAAAGATGAACTCCTCGAAGAGTTCAAGTTTATAAAGGTTGTCTACCTACCTCCCAACACCACTCCTATCCTGCAGCCAATGGATCAGGAGGTGATTTCTAATTTTAAAAAGCTGTACATCAAGCACCTGTTCCGGCGCTGCTTTGAGATGATGGAGAACACAAACCTCACCCTTCGAGAGTTCTGGAAGAACCACTTTAACATCGTGATATGCCTCAGAATTATTGATCAGGCCTGGCTGGGTGTTACAATGAGGACTTTGACCTCTGCATGGAAGAAGCTGTGGCCTGAGGCCATAGCCGAAAGGACCTTCAAGGATTCGAACCCGAGGTGCTAGTGGAAGAGGAGATAGTGTCTCTGGGAAAATCCATGGGCCTGGAGGTGGATGAGAAAGACGTGAATGAGCTCCTTGAGGAGCACTCTCTGGAACTCACCACGGAGGAGTTACAAGAGTTGCAGTCTCAGCAACATGCGGAGGTTCTCCAAGAAATTGGTTTCAAGGAGGAGCCAGAGGTGGAGGAGATCTCTACAAGTGAGATAATGGAGATCTTAGGAATGTGGGAGAGGGTGTCACACTTCGTGGAAAAGAAACACCCTGAAAAAGTTGCTACTGGTCGTGCATCGGAGCTGTTCCATGAAACTTGCCTCACCCATTTCAGAAACATTCTGAAAGGGAGGAAGAGGCAAACCTTGTTGGACACGTTTTTTTTTTTGTTTTTTTAAATCGGCCAAAAAATGCAAAGACCAGTAGCAATTAAGTTCAGTGAAGATTAGTTAAGTTACATTCAGTTTAGGGATAAAGTGCAGCATTAAGAGTATAGCGAGTAGGTAAATACACTTTATAAAACCAGTTTATTCCTTTACATTCTCTTTTCTTATGTTTTTATACAATATTTGTCATTTATAAATACATTTTTCCTTATTCAAAAACACGTAACAAAAACAACTGGGGTGGCATTTTGGGGGCTGGAACAGATTAATAGCATTTCAATTGATTTCAATGGGGAAATTTGCTTTGAGATATGAGCAACTTGATATACAAGCAAGGTTACGGAACGAATTAAACTTGTATCTCGAGGTACCACTGTATTTCCTGGCTTCTAATCTTCCCAGCTTTGTTTCCCTTGTACTCTGTATCCACTTTATCTTCCTGCCATCTATAAGGGATCTCCTTCTATCCCCAACCTCACCCACACCTCAACCCTACAGCATCCTGGTCAAATACACTGGTCCTTGGTTAGATTCCCTGCATAAATGAGATCCACTGTTTGCTACACTATCCCAAACAATGGCTAGTCCCAGGCCTTTCAAGCCTTGCTTTTATTTCCACGTGCTTCTCTAGTGTCATTTGGATCTGTGGCAGTTCTAGTTGGTTGATCATTATGGCCTACTCACAGAAGGTCAGGAACTCTTTATTCCTCTCAACTTTTCATCTAGGTAGAAATAACTTTCAAGCAAAGTGCCATAAGGAAGACTATCTCCTTAGAAATGGGAGGTTCATTTCTCTATGATTTTTAAAAATTACTCCCCTTTCTCTCCATGTGATTTATGAACCTTCCCTGGCATGAATATCAATGCAGATGTCTTTCTTTAAATCTTCAAATTACTGTCAACTTTTATGTTCTTCCTTTCACACTGGGTCAATATAAAAGCAAAAACAAATAAATAAATAAAACAAAAATCAGTATATCTTCACTAGTAAGAATAAATATTGTGTTGCAAAACTTTTCAGTTAAATATATTTTTGTTTGTGTGAATCTTGTCATGATGTAAAATGTATTTCTTACAATGGGTCAAGATAAGAAAAGTTTAAAAATTTCTAATCTCATCCCCTTTTAAAAATAAAGTAAGTTACTCAAGTTCCTAAAGTAGAATAGCTAGAGGGAAATGTTTCAGGAAAAGAGACATAAATTAATGGTGCTTTTGAATGATCAGGGTGAATGACCAAAACTCATGCACAGGGAAAGATACTTAAAAAGTAACAAAGAAATAAACAAGAAGTCAAACTTAACCAAAAATGATTGGTAGGATAAAGGAAAGAATATGATGAGTATATATGTCTGTGTCTGATGTGGGGAAAACAGCAATCATTTAAATCATTAAATGCAATAAGGAATTTTCAACTCAATTACTCTAATTAATGGGTCAACTGTGCAACCTGGATTGGTGACTTGAGAGATTACAGCTACTGGTACCATCCTGGTCGCCATAGGGGATTAATCACAAGGAACAACAACAGCCTGTAATTGTTGGAATCCAGACTCTAGGTCAGTGGTCAACAAACTCATTAGTCAATAATAGTGGCAAACCGCGAGATGCAGTTTGCCAACTACTGCCCTAGAATAAGCAATTACTTCAACCTTCATAAATGTGTGACCTGAAATCAGTTCCTATCCCATCAATGTTTCCATCAACCAGTGATCTTAAGATGCCTGGAAAATAACACTTCTCAAAATACTGGAGTGCCCTGACCAGGGCCATGTTTCATTCAAATAAATTGTGAGAGAAATGTGACAATTATACTCCAAGTTATAATGAAGCTTTCTAATCTCCCTATTAGTCTCCCCAATCTGATAACTCATTCTCCGTATTCTATTTTATGTCACCTTTCTATAAACAGTAAGTGATTTTCATGTAAGAATATGTTCTAACTAGAATATATGGAGGAAGCTACTTCTTTGGGATTCCCTCACTGTACCTAATGTAAGTTTTACATTCAGATGTGTGCTCTTAATGTTGTTGAATGACTTCCAAAGCAAAATAGTCTCTCTGGACCTGCCTTCCCTAAAGGCTACCCTTGAGAAAAATTAACATTAAATGCCTACTGTGTGCCAGGCAAGAAGCTTTGTGAATACATTGGAAATTACATGATTATAATATTGCCACAAAATTCATGAGTGGCCAAGTATTGTGATCTTTTTTTTCAATGGCTATTGAAAAAAGTTGCCCTTTTTTTGAGTTGACATTTGCACTGATGGTGCTTAAAATTTCTGGAACCTTAGCATAAATGCAGCACCAAACTATATACTACTAAACTACTAAAGTTATTCTGTTTTTATTGCTACATACTCACAAAATGAAACATGGTCATTTCATTTCAAAATGTACAATTTATTCATCCACTCAGGCTTCTGTTAATGGGTGTCTAAGTTGTTTCCAATCTTTTCCTGATACATATCAGTTTGCAGAATATATACAGGTACAATTTCCAGAAGTGAGCTGGTTAGGTGTAAGGGATAATGAACGTATTTATTTACTTATTATTTTAATTGTGGTAAAATATACATAACATAAAAGTTATCATTTTGACAATATTTTAAGTATACAGTTTAATGGTATTACATATATTCACATCGTTGTGCAACCATGCCTACAATTTTTTCTTCTTCCAGAACTGAAACTCTATATTCAATAAATAATAATTCTCCATTTCTCCCTTTCACTAGCCCCTGGCAACGACCATTCTATTTTCTATCTTTATTAATTTGGCTACTCTCGGTACCTCATGGAAGTGAAGTCATACAGTATTTATCCTTTTTAGACTGGCTTGTTTCACTAAACATATGTCTTCAGGGTTCATCCACATTGTAGCCTGTGTCATTGTGTGTACGTACCACATTTTGCTTGTCCATATGGACAGTTGGATTGTTTTCATATTTTTGCTACTGTGAATAATGCTGGTATGAACATAGGTGTACAAATATCTGTTGAGACTCCCTGCTTTCAGTACATTTCAGCATATTGGAATTGCTGGATCATGTGGTAGTCCCAGGCTTAACCTTTTGCTCAACTGCTCTACTGTTTTATTCAAATACCTTCTTTGGAAAAATTGGCTTCTATAACTTCTTTTGATAAAAATTTTTGCCCTTTTATTATTATTGGGTTGCTTGTTTTTGTTTTGTTGCTTTTGTTGAGTAATAGGAAATCTTCAGGTATTCTGAATAATAATTTCTTGTCAGATATGTAATATGCAAATATCTTTTCCCATTCCATAGGCTGCCTTTTCACTCTGTTGATAGTGTCCTTTGCACAGTAGTCTTTAATTTTTATATAGCCCAGTTTATCTCCTTTTTCTTTTGTTGCCTTATTTTTTGTGTCATATCCCAAAAAATCATTTTTAAATTCAATGTCATGAAGCTTTTCCCCAATACTTCTAAGAGTTTTATAGTTTCAGCTCTTATATTTAACTCTTTAATCCATTTTGAGTAAATTTTTGTATCTGATGTAAGGTAAGGGTGTGACTTCATTTTTCTGCATGGGTATATCAAATTTTCTCAGCACTATTTGTTGGAAAGACTCTTCTTTCCTTACTGAATGGTCTTAGCACCCTTGTAAAAAATATATATATTTAACTATATGTGAGGAATTATTTCCAGACTCAGTTTTATTCCATTGGTCTATATATCTATCTTTATACCAGTATCACACTGCTTTGATAACTATAGCCTTGTAGTGAGTTTTTAAATTGAAATGTGAGATCTCCAACTTTGATCTTCTTTTCAAGATTGTGTGGCTATTTGGGATTTATATTATCTTTTAAATTTACCCATTTAGTTACCTTCACCAGTGCTCTTTATTTTTTCATGTGAATTCAATTTTCTGCCTTGTATCCATTAATTTCAGCCTAAAAAGACTCCTATATTACTTCTTGGGACAGAATTGCTAGTGATGTACAGCCTCAGTATTTGTTTTTCTGATAATGTCTTAATGTTTCCTCATTTTGTGAAGAATAGTTTTTACTGGATATAAAATTTTTAGTTGACAGTACTTTTCTTTCAGCACTCTGAAAATGTAATCCCACTGCCTTCTTATCTTTATCAGTTTGTTAAAAAAAATCAGTTGCTAATATTATTGAGGGTCTTTTGGATATGATGAGTTGCTTCTCTCTTTCTGCTTTCAAGTTTCTCTCTGTATTTTTAGCTTTTAACACTCTGATTATGATTTGTCTATGGGAGTTCATTGAGCTTCTTGGATCATTTGATAAATGTTTTTCATAAAATTTTGAACATTTTTAAGTCAATATTCTTAAAATATTTTCCTGTCACTTTATTCTCTCCACCTCTTCTGAAAATTTAATTATGCACACGTTTGTATGCTTTCATTTGTCCTATAGGTCTCTGAGTCTCTTCATATTCTTCACTCCTTTTTTATAAATTAAATCTTTATTATTCAGATTATTACATTTGTTTCTCTTTTTTCCCCTCCATAGCACCCCTCCACCCAGCTCCCATCCCTCCCTCTGCCCTTAGCTCCCTTCCATTGATCTCATCCATAGGTGTATGATTTTTGTCCAGTCTCTCCCTGTACACCCCTCACCCCTTCCCCCCTGAGAATTATCAGTCCACTCCCTTTCTGTGCTCCTGATTCTATTATATTCACCAGTTTATTCTGTTGATCAAATTTTTAATTCACTTAATTTTTAGATTCACTTGTTGACAGATATGTATTTGTTGTTCATAATTTTTTGGCTTTTACCTTTTTCTTCTTCCTCTTCTAAAAGAGTACCTTTCAGCATTTCATATAATACTGGTTTGGAGTTGATGAACTCCTTTAGCTTTTTCTTATCTGTGAAGCTCTTTATCTGCCCTTCAATTCTGAATGTTAGCTTTGCTGGATAGATTATTCTTGGTTGTAGGTTCTTGCTATTCATCACGTTGAATATTTCTTGCCACTCCCGTCTGGCCTGCATTGTTTCTGTTGAGAAATCAGCTGACAGTCGTATGGGTGCTCCCTTATAGGTAATAAACTGTTTTTCTCTTGCTGCTTTTAATATTCTCTCTTTGTCTTTTGCTCTTGGTATTTTAATTATGATGTGTCTTGGTGTGGTCCTCTTTGGATTCCTTTTATATGGGGTTCCTGGACTTGTAAGTCTATTTCTTTTACCAGATGTGGGAAGTTTTCAGTCATTATTTCTTTAAATAGGTTTTCAGTATCTTGCTCTCTCTCTTCTTCTGGCACCCCCACACTTCTGATGTTGGTACGCTTAAAGCTGTCCCAGAGTCTCCTTACATTATGTTCACATTTTTGGATTCTTTTCTCTTCTTGCTTTTCCAGTTGAATGTTGTCTGCTTCTTTATATTTCAAAATTTTTACTTGATTCTTGCCTTTCTCTAGTCTGCTGTGAGGACTCTGTATAATATTTTTTATTTCAGTCAGTGTATGTTTAATTTCTATTTGGTCCTTTATCATTTTTAGTAGGACCTTTTCCATCTCTAGTTGGCTCTTTTGCATCTCTAGTTGGTCCTTTTTCATCTCCTCTTGGGTCTCACTAAATTTATCGAATTTTTCTAGCATATTCTTGAAAAACCTTATAAGCGTGGTTTTGAACTCTATATCCAGTCTTTTTTTTTTCCTCCATTTCTTTTGCTTGTGATCCCTTCCCTTGTCTCAGCATTTTCACTATGCCGGGGAAACTTCTGTGTTGGATTCAGCCTTATGATACCAGACGCAAAACCACAGAAGCCTCTGTTGAGCTTGGGAGGGGTGGAGTCTCAGGGCTTAAGGGACCGCCTTGCCTTCCAGTCGGCCCCGTCCTCCACGGCCCCTGAGTCTCATGTGACTGGGTAATCCCTGGAGCGGTCCTTGGCACGCGCGCCCCAGTGCCTCTAACCGCTGCCTTTCCAGCTTCCCTGCAAACTAGGACCACACGAGTCTAGGTCTCCAGGGTTTCGCCTGAAACAGGGGCCCATTGGACTCAGAAGTGGCACAGTTCAGAGGGTCTGGCTCCCGCCCACTCGCGAAAGCCAGCGGCACAATCAGCAATCTGTCCTGCGCGCAGCACCGTGTGCGTGCGAGACCACACCTGATCTTCTGCAGCTCCCCTAAATTTCCGTGCGCCTCTCCCTTTTCACAGTCCAAACTCCCCCCGTATGAGTTTCGGCTGGATCTGGGGTTTAGTGTCGTAAGATAAGGGGTTCAATGCCATTGGGAGTCTCCATTTCCCTCCCGCCAGAGAAAGCCAGCCAGGTACTCCGGCACCCGCTCTCTCAGCGCGCGCGTCTCCGAACCTCAGCTTTTTGCAGCTCCTCTGGGTCTCTGTGAGCCCCTCTCTTTCCTTCTAGCTGTAGAACTTCCACTCAGCCAGCTTTCCTGTGGTTCTGGATGATGTCCGTTCTGTCTTTTAGTTGTAGTTTTGAAATTGTTGTGCGAGGCAGCAGTGTAGGTGTTTACCTATGCCGCCATCTTGGATTCTCCCATATTCTTCACTCTTTCTCATTTTACTCCTCTGACTGGAAAATCTCAATAAGCCTATCTCTAAATTTACTGATTCTTTTTCTGTCTACTTAAATCTACTGATGAACCTCACTAGTAAAAATAAATTGTTTAATCCTCACCTGAATATATTTTTATTGATTTTTAGAGAGAGTAGGTGAGATGGGGAGAAGACAGGGAGAGAGAAAAAAATTGTTTAATCCTCACTTGAGTATATATTTATTGATTTTTAGAGAGAGTGGGTGGAATGGGGAGAGCCTGCAATCAAGGTATGTGCCCTTGTCCAGAATTGAACCTGGACCATTCAGTCTGCAGTCTGAGGCTCTAACCACTGAGCAAAACCATCTAGGACCCTCTCTAGTAAATTTTCATATCAGTTATTGTACATTTCAACTACAGAATTTGGTTCTTTAATTTCTATCTCTCTATTGATATTGAAACTACCACTTGTCAAGTTTTGATATAGTGTCAAAGAATAATATCCATGCCCAGCTGGCATGGCTCAGTGGTTGAGTGTCAACCTATGAACCAGGAGGTCACAGTTCAATTCCTGGTCAGAGCACATGCCTGTATTACAGTATGGATCTCCTGTGTGGTTGATGCTTCTGTTTCTTCCTCTCCCTTCCTTTCTGAAATCAATAAAAATATATTTTTTAAATCACTTTAAAAAAATAACAAAATTATCTGAAAAGATACTAAAATAATCCTTCTTCTAACTGTGTCTCTCTATAAAGCCAGCTTTGTTCGTATAATTCAACTAAAATACTAATATATAACAGATTAAATACAGAAGCAAATAAGAAAATCCTCTATTTCCTATTAACCCAGATAGTTAAGAGATGTACAGAGTGTAAAACAATACCACGCCTATCACTATTTAGTTTTGGACAGTTGTATTTACTTTTCATTAAAAAATGTAGTGGATTTTTTGTTTTAAAGTAGTTAATACAAATTGTTTTAAATTTTGTATTAATTTCTACTATAATAAATATCAAAAGCTATAAGTCAGATAAAAGAAAGTTGTTTACAGCCCTTACTAATAGTTAAAAGTGCAAAAGGACCCTAAGTCTGAAGATCTTAGAACTGCTATACTAGGTTTTGTAAGATTAAAACCCTAATTACAAACCAATGGAAAATATGAAGGTGGCTATTGTTTATTACTGAATTCAGTTGTCCATATTTAGTGCCAATATTTTTGTGTGGCTCATATTCAAAATCTGCCCATTTGTGTAGACATGGTAGTCCAAACTATTTAATCTGCACAGAACTTTTTAGGCTAACCCTTTTTACTTCTTGACTAGGCCATGCTTCTCTGTCTCATGGCCTTTGTGCAAAGTTGTTACTTCTGCCTACAAAACCCTCCCAACCCCTTATAATAAACATAGTCATTCTTCATATCTCAGCTCAGAGGTTACAACTTCAAGAAAGCCTTCCCTGGTCTCTCCTTTCCAAACCTCTTCTACCCTCCAGAGTTGATTCAGACTCCCTGATTTCTCTGGTAGATCCATGTTCTTCTTTTTTCAGATGGCACATATCATCACAATTTGTAATTATGTACTTTTGAGGTGATGTGGTTAATGCCTTTTTCCCTCTTTGAACTTTGCTTCACGGGAGCAATTTTCTTTTTTGCTCACTATTTTATCCTCAATTTGTATCACAGTGTTTGGCAGTATATGTATACAGAATGATTCAATTATTTTCCAATATGAAAACCACATGTTGTGGCAAGGAAGAGTGCATTTTATTGATTGTCCCATCATTTTAAATCGTTTTTCAAATTACCAACCATGAGCTATGAAAGATCTGTTGAAAACAGTTTCTATTATATGGACCTCCAAGTAAAAAAGATATCTTAGCAGTATAATCATTCTGAAAAAAATTAGATTGCTTGATTGGCTCATATAGATGCCATTTCTCAGAACTTTCTCTCAACTCATGCTTCTCAGTTTCCAATCTTTTTAAAAACTAAAACACAAGAAAGATTTTTATTAATGGTTTTGCTGAGTCTTTCTCTAAAAATATCTCTTACTAAATGTAGGAGGAGATTGGATTTATATTGTATTATTTCTTTGGGGACTCATGGTACATTTTCCAACTTTAGAAATTGTTTTTAAGACCACAGAAGTATCAGATTAAACTAATGTGACTACCTCAACACAATAGTATTTATTCTATTTTCCTTCCAAGAATGGAACTTAAAAATTACTACAGTTATTTATTCTCCACTTTGCAATTTATTAACTGAGGGGGTCATATTTCATTCTTCTTCCTCTTGAGTAATTGTGTGTGTGTTTTCATGCAGCAGAGACAAATAGTTTTTCATTGAAAAGCTCTAGCGTTTGGCCTTTTTTAATTAGGAGACTTTTGAAATTTGGATGAAGGCAGCATATTGTCCTTCCAGATAGCCAGGTAATATTTGCAAGATCTGCCTAGCCATAGAGGTACAAACCCCTTTCAGATACTAAGTCTAGTATACGTTTAACAGCAGTGCTTTCAGAATTTACAGCCTTAGTTTTAGAGCACTCGGTGTTGATCTTATTGCTGATCTAAAATAGTTTTGTTTTACACAGAAACAAATGGATATCAATGCTGCTATTCAAGCCTTGTTTGAATCACATACTGCCCTACAGATGGAGGTAATATATCTAGCTTTATTTATATTGGCAGTCTCTATATACAAATTAAACAAATTTTTTTGGAGGCCAGAATGTGAGTTTATCTCAGATATTATATTTAAAACAGATTTGAAATAATGGAGCCATTTTAAGGACAAAGTAAGTGATTTTAATAAATAGAAATATATACATAGAATGTTTAAGGGATACATTTAAATAAAATGTAATATTATTAAAGGATTTTTATAAGGAATGTGGTACTCTCGAAGAAAAATAACAAAATGAAATTGCCATTTCTTAACATGAAACCCATCATCACTACTTATTTTTCTTATTTGAACTCTATTCAATGTATAATTTTTTACTAAACTTGATCTTAGCCAAAAAACTGAGAAGCAATCAATGTATAATTTTAAAAAAAAACACACACACACACATTTTTTTTAGAAGGCATAGTAATTGTTACATTTATGCCAGCTTGAAAACTAGACTTCTGAGTGTAACTCCATTCAGGATAAAAATTAATAAAGCATACACAGATGCCTATATTTAAATATAAACCATTTCTTACATCCTACTCCCAAAACATTGCACACAGTAGGAATACATTTTTCTTCTGCATTGATCAGTGTTGATCATTAGAGTTACCTATAGATAATGGCTAATTTTTGTTTTGTGTTTTTGCTAACATCATTTTTATGATGACTTGGCAGAGCTACCAGAATACTGAAGTGACTTTAATTGACTACAGTGCAGAGATATTCAAAACCCTGAACTACCTTAGCAATTTACTGCACAGCATCAAGAATCCTCTTGGCACACGCGATAACCCAGCACGAATCTGCAAAGATTTGCTCAACTGTGAACACAAAGTATCAGATGGTAAGTTCTTGGTTTCCTCAAACTCAAATATCTAATTTCATTTAATAATTTTGGTGTGTTTGAGATTTGCTGTGTGTTCATTCCAAATATTAATTATTTTGATAAAACCCTGGCAGAAGGCATTTTAATGTCATCAAGAACCAAATACTCTTTGAGGAAGAAATGCTTCAGAGTATCCTTTTCTGAGGTCTCACCTTGCAAAGGTTTTCTACTACACATCTTATTGATCCCTAACTTTTCCCACTCTTCCTGTATCACTTGCTTACACTTTGTTCTTGAACTGTGTCACATTCATATTAAAATTAAAATGGGAAGGGAAGACTTTTGGATTGACAGGAGCCCCATCAGGACCCCCAAAGTTGGCAACATAAAGAAATATATCATAGAACTCCCTCCACCTCCTAAAATTATAGTTTTTACACAAAATTTAATTTGTATACTCCATTTCATAATTGGTGATTACAAAAGCTAAGTGGTTTATTATTTTTGAAATCTTCTTATCTCTATATATGTGCCCCAGTATCAATTAACTAGATGTGCAAAATAAATTTAGAGTAGAATCAGCAAGGGAAAGTTTTTTTGTTTATTTTTTGTTTGTTTATTTGGGGAGCAAGGACAAATTATAACCTTTCTTACTGAATTTTTTTGGCAGGGCAAGTAAAAGTTTTAAAGTGATTAGAGTCATTATTTGATGATAAGAAGGGAAAATCCTGTTTGCTACAATATGTCATTTAATTTTAATTTTTATTGGTCAGCCATAGCGTTAATAGTTATCAGTTTTTACTAAAAACTCTAATACCAACACAATGACACTTAAGCTGATTTGGGGGAGTTGGAACTAAATTATATCATTCTGTAGGGTGAATAGTAGTCCATATTTTATTTATTTTAATTATATATATATATATATATATATATATATATGTGTGTGTGTGTGTGTGTGTGATAAACACACACAATTTCTTGTCAAAATAACATCTACTTCCATTCTAAAAATATAATGAAAATATATTATATATATATTAATAAAATATTTAACTTATACATATATTTTATACCCTAGATTAGTATAAAAACTAAAATAATGTTTATAATTATAGCTGTCCATAATAATTCTAAATTAGATTCTTTCCCTTCATTGTGGGCATAAATATGCAATTCTATAGAATTGAAAGGAACAAAGACATTATAAGACGTACAGATCAATGAAATCTAATTCAAGGTCTGCCTTCCTTGTTGGAGAAATAGTTCATTGGTATAGATTGCAAGATATAAGAAAGGTCTTTATTCTCCAAAATACTTCTATCACTAGGAGGTAGTAAGTGCTATAGAGAAACACAACACACCAGTTAAGAGGGATATGATAGAAAGTGGAATGGGGGTAAAGTTAGATAAGGCATCTCTCAGAAAGTGACACTTGAGCAATATCAACAGAATGTTTAAAAACAAGCTCCAAAAAATCTGGCAAAAAAAGTTTCTGGCTGAACAGTATTCCAATGTATATACAGGGTGGAGCAAAAGTAGGTTTACAGATATGAGTATGAGAAATACTGAGTTTATTCTTATATTATTATTTATTACTTACTAGAGGCTCAGTGCATGAAATTGTGACTTTTCCAATCTAGGACCCTTTGGGGGATGTCCAACTGCCAGTTTAGGCCCAGTCCCTCTCACAATCCAGGACCACTGGATCCTAGCCACTCTCCCCTGCCTTCCTTATTGCCCCTAACTGCTCTCCCCTGCTGGCCTGATTGCCCCTAACTGCTCTCCCATGCCAGCCTGATTGTTTCTAATTGCCTCCGCCTTGGCCTTGGCCACCATGGCTTTGTCCAGAAGTCCAGAAAGATATTCAGAAGAAGTCCAGTCTAATTAGCACATTACCCTTTTATTAGTATAGATTGTATTATTTTCCATGCAAACATTTCTGTACCCTGTTTGTAACACATCATCTTTATCTTATCATCTATCAAAGACACTTTGGTTGTTCCCATGTCTTGTCAAACCAAAATTTTGAAGAAGACAGAGGAGTGAGCACAACAGTTGTCCTGGGTGTGTTTAGAACAAAGCAGTGCCTTTAATGACTTCATAAGGCTAGGGGTAAAAAGTAAGAATCTGTGGTCCACCTAAGGTAGGACTTAAGCTTTCAAAGGACCTCATTCTAGGAAGAAAAGGGATATTCATACAAATTGTAGCCTAGCTTTACCTCATTCAATAATATCTGCCATTGCGTTTGGAATAAGATGCAGTTTCAATACTCTACGCCTGTTATTCTGAAATTAATATACTAGATCAATACTTTTGCAACCTTAGTGTTTTCTATAGGCTAACTGTAGGCCCCATTTGGTTCTCCTGGGCCCTCAGTGGAGACGGTCTTACACTTACAAATCTGATGAAGAAGCACAAAAATGATAACCATTTTTTGTACATTTTGTTTTGTAAAAACAAAAATAAAGCTTTATTATTTTTATTCTTATTATAATAAAGATATATTTTACCTCAGGGAGATTGCCATAGTTTCTTCTATTATTTAAAAGAATATATTCATTTTAAGAAATATAGAACAGAATACACACATATCACATTAAGTCCAATTTTTCTATCAACTATGTAACTTTAGACAATTCACTTTAAGGTGTTCAGCACATCTTATCTGTAAAATGAAGCAATAAATTCAGCCACTCTATCATTTTTATAAAATGATAGGTATGTGAAAATATATTTTCAGTGTTCATTTTATATAATGTTTGCTCCTATTTATTCACCAAGTACAAATATTTCTATAATCTAAGTTACTTTATAGGTAAGACAAAATATATATTTAAAGTATGATAATTTGTAGAAATGTTTCAAATATTTTAAGACGATATTTAAATGTCTTAATGATTTAAAATAAATTAATAGGAAAATATTGGATTGATCCAAATCTCGGATGCCCTTCAGATGCCATTGAGGTTTTCTGCAATTTCAGTGCCGGTGGTCAGACATGTTTACCTCCTATTCCTGCGTCAAAGGTATGTTTGAATTTTAGAATACATGTTAGTAATTGCTCAAAATCAATAAACAATATTTTTAAAAATTCTGTCACTTTAAATAATTACAAATTTTATGAATGGAAGCAACATACTGTTCTCTACCATATGTAAGAAAGAATTTTTTTGTTTTTGAAAGATAATCCTAGTTAAATCTTGACATTTTGATTCTGTATTTTTATGATTGGTATCACTTGACTTACTCTACTTACTATGCTTTAAAAAAATTTTTTAATGTAAAAACCATATGTTTTTATATAGGCACATACATTAGAAAATTCCTAAGCAGCTGCAGGGGTTGTAATCAATAATCAGTTCCCTTAAATTTTACTGAAAATTATATTATCACTAGAGGCCCAGTGCACAATTCATGCATGGTTGGGGTCCCTCGCCCTGACTGGCAATCAGGGCCTATTAAGGCTGTTTCACCCAGTCCCAATTGGCAGGCCATGGGGAGAGACCATAGGAGGTTGGCCCACCACAGGAGGTTGGCTGTGGGAGTACAATGACCACCAGGAGGCAGCCCCTGTGTTAAGCATCTGCCCCCTTGGGTCAGTGCACATCATAGTGACTGGTTGATCGGTTGTTTGGTCATTCAATCATAACAGTCACTTAGACATGTGTGTGTGTGTGTGTGTGTGTGTGTGTGTGTGTGTGTGTGTGTATATATAACCTAAAATTTTACTGAAAGTTTTATTATCAATAAAAGAGAAATGATGCCATAAACCTTGCCCTTTTTTGTGTGATAGAGCACAAAATAACCTCCCATAAACATTCATTGACTATTACTTAAAACTTCTTTCAAGTATAATTCTACAAATCAAATGTTTAGAATGAATGAAAATTAGTTTAGTGTCAGGCTGGATGTTATAACTAGAATTTATAAAATCTAAAGCTTAGTTCTACCTATAACATATTGAAGAAATCAAAACTGTATTTCTTTTTCTGGTTAAACTACCTTAGTATTACCAAGAACTTATTTCTCATTGACCAAGAATGGATACATGTGCCTATTTGTGTTGTAACCATTATTTTAAAAGCAACAACTAAAATATACAGTCTGTTAGCCTCTCTAACTATTTATTGTTAGACTGTTCTCTCATCTTAAAATATCCCCCTTCATTCACCAGTTCATCTCAATAGTCATTTACCATTATTAAGCCCAAAGCAGAGGAAGAAAGGATTCTTCCATAATTAGGGAATTTGTATATCTCTAATGAAGAGTGGCATGATAGTCCTGCTTCCCAAATATTCACATTATCATCTTCACTCCCCTGGATTTAGCACATAGAAGTAAGGGGGTGGGAGGCGGAATGCAAAGGAAATAGGAACAGTGCATTTATTTCTGGGAGACTTAATCAGTTCTCCCATCTCTCCTATCCATAAGCTCAACCAGAGAATGACTGGGAAAGTAGTGGAAAGCCAAGTATACTTAGAATTATGGACCTGGGTTCTAGTCTCTAGTCTGCTACTAATCTGGGAAATGATACTGTGAGCCACTAGACACTGTTCTAGGTCAATGCCACTTGGCACTCCAGATCCTCATAATAATCCTGCCATGTCCATTTTATACCCAGCTTAATGAATATAGAGACTAAGGCTTAGAAAGTTTAAATATTTTGTAGGTTTGTGATTCTCATCTGTTAAATGAAGATGAACTACTTAGTCTCTAATGTTTCTTATGATGATCCTTTCATATTTTCATCCTATATCCTTAATTTGTCTTTCCTTTCTTTTCCTGGGGCTTTACTTTTTAGGTTGTTTTATTTTTTTCCTTTTCTATTACCTCCTAACTGATATTTTTCTAATCTTATGCTTGGAATTTAATATAAATTCCTTAGTAGGAACCATTTCTATTCACTTATGTTATGATCACATTTCTACATGAATAGTGCTAAAATAATAATAATAATAATAAGTCTAAAGCTTAAGAAAGATCTACTTCTTTGCCTAAGCTTTAAAAATATACAATCAGACCCTTGCTCCAGTTTTGCCCTCTATTATTCACTTTTTTAGTTAATGCTTGTTCATGCATTCATTCAATAAATATCTATTGATGACCCACTATATGACTGGAACTGCATTAGAGCTGGCAATACAAAGAATATAGGGCTCTCAGTTAAAGTTACTCAACCAAGCTATCATTACAACTTGTAGCTTATCTTTAGAAACTTTAAAAAATATCTTACAAATGAACATATAGACAATTTATGATTTTTATGAAAAAATTAGTAAAGCATTAATCAACAACAAATTACTAATGCATTTTAGATAGCATTATGAAATCTGTCTTCATTTCTTTTTTTGTCTTGTCTGATAGCTTAGTGGTCTGCTGAAGCCAGCTTAGACTGCTCTGGAGAGCCTATAGTTAACATCTCTTCCTAACTCTCTGTTCACTGATGCCACCTTGATAGCCTAAAACCAACCATCCTGGTTTCTCACACCAGGGAAATCAGACAATGCTATAAATCAGGAATTCCCACCCACCTCCTTTAATCCCCACCCCTGCAAGAGCCAGTGGTTAAACATTTACCAGCACACCCCTGACTGGCATTTAAATGCCAAGAAAAGTAGCTTTCTCAAGGCTATGTTTCAAGGACTTCTCTCAAGTTTCCCCAAACTATACATTCTCAATTGCCACATCTTATAACATGCATGTTGTTTCTGTGACATTAGTTGGAGTTTGGAGTTGGAAAAGTCCAGATGAATTTTCTTCATTTACTGAGCTCAGAAGCCACCCAAATCATCACCATTCACTGTCTAAACACTAGAGTGTGGACAAGTGCTCAGACAAGTGGCTCAGGATTGCCTATTGGTTTCAAGGGATGGAATGGCCAGATTTTTGAAGAAAACACTCTACTTGAACCCAAAGTGCTTTCAGATGACTGCAAGGTAAGGGAATGGCACTTTTAGAATTGTTCAATATAACCAACTAAAATTGATAAAACTATAAAATTAAAATAATGAGAGTAAGACTTTAATTGCAAACTGCTGATACAGAAGGGTAGCAGGTGTTAATGTTCTGATTTATAATCACTCTATATTTTTCAAAATCAGTCATTTGCTATGTCAAGTCTTGTCAACTTTAGTCACATTCATTAGTTGTCCATAGATTTTATATGCAAAATAGATGTTAAGACATAAATTTAACTTTTAGTTTTTATTTCCTGTATGAGATAATTATATCTCATATAGATAGAGATAGAAGATGAAGTACATGATTGATTGATAGATAGATAGAGCATATAGATAAATAAATTTCTTTTATATATTTCACCACTGTGCTTCTACATCTCATTACTTCATGGGAAAACAGGTTATAGAGGCAAGTTGGTTTTATTTTCAGTCTCTATACTTGGTATCAAATATGGGCATAACTGCAGATTGACTGCCCCTATCAATCAATATTTGAATTATAGCTCTCTTTACTAAAAATAAATAATGAATGTTATGAAAATTCTAATTTTAAAATATTTTATTATAGATCAGATATTGGCAAACTACAGTCTACAGACCAAATCTAACCCACCATTTATTTTTGTAAATAAATATTGGAATACAGTCATACTCCTTTGTTTATTTATGATCTACTAGAGGCCTGGTGCATGGTTCATGCACTGGTAGGTCCCTTGGCCTCGGCTGCACCCTCTAGCAATCCAGGACCCCTTGGAGGATGTTGGATAGTCAGTTTCAGCCCGATCCCTGCAGGCCCCATCCAGACAGGAAGGACCCTGATCCTGTGCACTGAGTATCTGTCCCCTGGTGGTCAGTACACATCATAGCGACTGGTTGACCAGTCATTTGGTCATTCGGTTGCTATATATGAAGAGAGAGAGAGAGAGAGAGAGAGAGAGAGAGAGAGAGAGAGAGAGAGGGAGACCTGTTGTCATATTACAATAGCAGAATTGCGTAAATACAACAGAACCTACAATATTTATTATTTAGCCCTTTACAAAAGAGTTTACTGACTCCTGTTACAGGGAATATAGTTGTCTGCTTTACATACATATTACTAATGACTTTAAGTGTTCTGTATTGTATATTGTGAAGCCCATAACTTGATACCTGTTACAATTTCAGGGAACACTACATTTTCATAACATTTCCAGATAAGTAGTGCATGAATATTTGAAAAATCATAGACAGTCAGAAGTATATGGCTCATTCTGTTTAAGTGAAGAGATTGGTTTTACCAACAAATTCATTTAACTTTTACAATTTTGTCCAGAAACCTTCAGAGACTCACTACTATCTCTGAGTCACAATCCAAATTTATCAGCTCTTTATTCAGCACTTAGAACAGTAAATCCCAACCTACATTTCCAGTTTGTGCTTTCACTCACTGTCTACCCTAAACTATGGCCAAACTGACTTCTCCTCCTCCTCCTCCTCCTCCTCCTCCTCCTCCTCCTCCTCCTCCTTGTTCTTCTTCTTCTTCTTCTTCTTCTTCATCATCATTATATCAACAATGCCTATTTATTGTGGGCTTATTATATGGCAGGTACCATGTATCACATGCATTATTTTATTTAATTATAACAGCTTTGTGAATAAATTATTAATCTTATTTTATAGCTAAGAAAGCAAAGTCAGAGATCATGCAGCTAATGCCACACTATACTGGTAGGGATTTTTAATTGAAATCTCATTTAGTCTTCACAACCCTGTGAGGTAGTTTGTATTATTCCCATTTTATATGTAAAAGAAGTGGTGGTACCTGGCTTTCTATTAATATTTCTTCCAAGACAAAATCAGTGCACTTAACCCCATGTTAGGATTACTTTTACAACCACCTTCTACTTTTCCAGTTGTGTTAATTGTTGTTTTGTTTTGTTTTGTTTTGCTCATGTCATTTCCTACCTCTGAATGCCCTCCTATATCTCTCTAACCAGGTAGAAATTTTAGGCATATAAAAAAGCCCATCTTAAATTCTGAATTCATGAAGCTTTCCCTGACTACTCCAGTTGGAAATGAGGAATTTAGTTCTCATTGTATATTATTTATATTGCACTTACTATGTATGGTCTTATATTATAGCTATTTGTTTATGTTTTTTCCTTTTACGACTTAGATTTATAAGCTGGTAAAATTCAGAAGCCAGACTAATTTATTCATCTTTATACTTCTCAAGCACTGTAAGAAAATAGAAAATCACATCTTATTGAACTACAAATATACTTAGTGTTCAATAAATATTGCTTAAAAGATTTAATAAGTTAAATTTGTCAATATCTTACATACCAAACTCTAATTCTATGTATCACATCTAGCATATGTGACTTTAGTAATTTACCTTCTATACGCTTCAATTGCCTTAAGTTAAATCATCACTAAAGTTCCTGAAAATTTTTAAATTCATACCATGATAATTTGGTGAATAAGTGAATAAACTCCTGAATAAAAAACTTCACTGAACTAGTCTATTGTGATTCTCTATTTTATTTTATTGAATCTTAATCTTAGGCTATTTAATGTTATTTTTTGTTCAATAATAGAATTTATCAGAAACCAAAGAGCATATAGTAATAAAAGAGCAGAAAGTCCTAGAAGGAAGAAAGAAAAGAAACTATATGAATAGTAACCACAGAATTGGGTAGTAGGGAGCAGAAACTAAAAGATAATTTAACAGAATTATAATTTATTCCTGACTGAAACAATTCTGGTTATTTTCTGCCTAAAATTCAAAAGGATTGAGATAACTCATTTCCTTTCATTCAAGAAAAATGCCCATCCTAAAGAATTAGTCCCAACTAAAGGAACACAGACAAGATGGATATTAATTATATTAGAAATAGTGCAGCCTTCTCTTTTATATCTGGTTTAATGGTTCACAAACAACAGAAGCAGAAGGCTAACCTTAGCCCCTAAGACTGGAAAATCAGAATACACAATGTAATTTAGAGAAAGGAATAAGTCCATATTTTCAATTAATCATAATAACTGTTCTATTTATTGAGGACTTTGTGCCAGGCATTGTTCTATACACTTTCTATTTATTATCTCTAATCCTTAAAATAAGCCTACATTTTCTATGAAAAAATGTTGTCTGCTGAGAATGCCTTCTAAAGAAACAATTATATATTAAAGCATTTTGTCCTTATTTTACAGATTCAAGATGGCAGCTGGCATAAGGCAAAATTCCTTTTTCACACCCAGTACCCTAATCAACTTCCAGTAGTTGAAGTACAAAACCTTCCTCATCTCAAAGCTGAACGAAAGTACTACATTGAAAGCAGTGCTGTGTGTTTTCTCTAAAGTCTTTGAATTAGTTCTGAATTCATGCTGTTGGCCAGGTAATTGCTACAGAGGGGAAATATAGACAGAAAGATACTATCATTATGAAATGCATAGAATAAAGCATTGGCTAAATCATAAAGAATCTCAGGAAGAAAAGAATGGAGAAAAGTCATTCTTTAAAGGACTATAATTGATAAAGTATTTAATTCTTTTAAAAATTATATTGATCTGAGCTTTCTTAGAGAATTCCCTAGAACTGAAGATTTATAAACATGGAATTCTTCAGGGTATCCTGTATTTTTTGACTGAGAGCAAAGTACCCATTAGACAGCTGGAGGTGCAGAGCACTATGGAGCAATACTGGCTAATGCGTCCAAATGTGCAATGCTTCTGTCTAAAATTATAAACCACAGTGTAATATGTCTTATTTTCCCAAATACTAAGCTGTATTCAGGTCCCAATGGACATATACATCTTAGCCGGTGGTACACTACCTCTTACGTGTTCCTTTTTTGTGTTGCTTGGTGCTCTTTCTAAAACAAGGTGCTTATGGCTTTCGTAGACAAGTTTATTTCTATGTCTTTGTCATTCTTTAAGAGTATATGTACTGGTTACATCAAAGATTTGTTTTGGTTGTTAGTTCTTATTTTAATTTGTTTGATCACATACTTAACAATAAGTAAAACATTATTTATGTGAAGTCTTTGTTCTATTTTAAAATTCTCTTTGTGGATAGGAATCAAAGTCAGTACATTGTAACCTGTACTTATCACAAGAGAATTGGGAAGTTTCTTTTGTTCTTGTTTTATTTTTTAGTTGTTGTAAAAAATTGTTATAGGCCAGCTACATTCAGTAGTAGGTTTGGTTAGATTTTGGGGATTATGATATACTATTTTTAAAAACCCATGATCATCTGGAATGATACTTTATGTATATATATATTTTGTAAAGTTTTAATTCAGCAAATCTTTTGAAATTGCTGCTGTTTTAAATTATAAAAACTTTATATTTCTGCTTTATAGAAATTATATATTTTGTAGTATTCATGGATTTTCTTTTACTGTTCTTAAGTTTAATGTGTTGGGACCTAAAAGAATTCAACTTACCAGTCTTTAAAACAATATCCAGGAAAAAGAAACACAGTCTTTTGCAATTTAAAATAGACTCAGCCAATTTAGACTTTCCTTGTTGGCAGAGGCATGTTAGTTCAGTATTAAAAGAAAAATATTATACCTTTGGTATGTAGAAAAGCTTGTACATATGTTATAAGCATACCTTTAGCCACAGCAAACCACAATTACCTATCTATAATAAAAATGTGCTTTAAACCTTTCTTGATGATATTTATCTTCTTTTGTTGCTATATCCTTGTATTATGTATGATAGCACCTCTAGCATAGCCCTTCTCTACAATATATGTTTACATTATTAGAAAATATGTACTACAGCCCAGCCAGCATGGCTCAGTGGTTGAGCATCGATTCCTGGTCAGGGCACAAGCCCAGGTTGCAAGCTTGATCCTCAGTGTGGAGCATGCAGGAGGCAGCCATCAATGATTCTCTCTCATCATTGATGTTTCTATCCCTCTCTCCCTCTCCCTTTCTGTCTGAATTTAGTAAAATTATGTTTAAAAAAGTACCTGTTACATTCCTGTAAAAGGATTAATAGGACCTAGTTCCTATTTATACAAAATGGGGTTATGGCAGTAAAACAAACTCTCTCATATATGGTCAATTGATTTTCAACAAGGATGTGAATACCATTTAATGGGAAAAAAACAGGTTTTTTAAATGCTTCTGGGAAAAGGAATTCCCACATGCAAAAGATTTAAATTGAAACTTTACCTTAAATCATATTAAAAAAATAACTCAAATTGGATCAAAGTCCTAAATGTAAGAGCTAAAACTATAAAACTCTTAGAAGAAGATATAGGAAAAAGACTTCATGACATTGGATTTGTCATGAAGAAGTCAAATTGGATTTGACTTCTTACAGATGACATCAAAAGCACAGTCAACAACAATAGAAAAGGGTAAAGCCTCACACATTAAAAGCTTTTGTTCATCAAAGGATACTATCAAGAGAGTGAAAAGACATCCCACAGATAGGAGGAAATATTTTCAACTCATATATCTGATAAGGGATTAAGATATTAATATAATATAATATAATATAATATAATAAGAACTCCTACAATTCATATAAACAAAAGTAGCCCAATTAAAAAATGGGCTTGACATTTCTATAAGGCATTTATGTAAAAGGCCATCAAATGAAAAGATGCTCAATTGCACTAGTCATTAGGAAAATGCAAATCAAAACCATAGTGGCATGCTACTTTATACACATGAGAATAGCTGTTATCAAAAAAAAATGAAAATTACAACTCTTGGTGAAGATTTGGAGAAATCAGAACCTTGTTCCTTGCTGGTAGGAATATAAAATGGTGCAGACACTGGAGAAAATAATTTGGCAGTTTGTCAAAATTTAAACATAGAATTACCATATGATCCAGAAATTCTACTTCATTTATATATACCCAAAAGAATTTAAAAAGGAAAAAGGACTCAGGTATTTGTACACCTGTGTTTAAAGAGGTATTACTCATAATAGCCAAAAAGTGAAAACAACTCAAATGTGCACCAAGAGATGAAGTGATGAACAGATGTGGCGTGTAGATACAATAGAAATTATATGGAACATAGATATAACTTGAAAACATGTTGTGTTAAGTAACAAACATTGAATAATTCCATGTATTTGAAGTGCCATGGATAAAAATGCTTTAGAGATAGAAAATACAAGAGGCAATAAGAGGCTAGATGAGGTGGGATTAGGGAATTATTTTTTAACTAGAGGCATGAAATTTGTGCACAGGATGCATTTCTCCTCAGTCCAGTCCGCACCCTCTCCAATCCAGGACCCATCAGGGTATGTCTGACTGCCAGTTTAGGCCTGATCCTGGGCCTAAACTGGAAGTTGGACATCCCTCTCACAATTCAGGACCGCTGGCTCCTAACTGCTCACCTGCCTGCCTGCCTGATTGTCCCTAACTGCACCCCCTGCCAGCCTGATAACCCCTAACTTCCTCTGCCTGTTTGCTGGGTTACCCCTAACTGCCCCCCACCACTGCTTGCCTAGTTACCCCTTATTTCCCCCTTCACTGTCCTGGTCACTCCCAACTGCCTCCTGCCAGCCTGGTCACCCCTCTGCTTCCTGTCAACCTGGTCATCTCCAGTTGCCCCCTCTACCAGCCTGGTCACCCCTCACTGCCCCCACACATCAGCCTAGTCACCTCCAACTGCCCCCCTGCCAGCCTGGTCACCCACAACTGCTCCCACCCCCTACTGGCCTGGTTACCCCACACAGTCTGCTGTTCAGTCATCTGTCCAGTTGTTTCATTCATGATGGCCCCTGGCTTTTTATATATTAGGATGACTACAGAGTTTCTATTTGGGCTGATGACAAAGTTCTGGAGATGGATGGTAATGATGGTTTCACAACAATAGGAATGTACTTACTCTGACTTTCCTATATACTTTAAATATATAAAATGACCAATTTCTTATATTTTTGCTACAACTTTTTAAAATGGGGGTATGGCAATAATGTCTGGTTTCCTGATAGAAAACACAAAAAATGTTTTTAAAACAGAACAGAGGTAGATTCTAAATGGAAAAGCAAAACAAACAAAAAAATGCCCTAGCTGGTTTGGCACAGGAGATAGAGTGTTGGCTTGCAGACTAAAGAGTCTCAGGTTCCATTCTGGTCAAGGGCACATGCCCAGGTTGCTAGCTTGATCCCCAGTGGGGGCATGCAAGAAGCAGCTGATCAATGATTCTTTCTCATCACTGATGTTTCTATATCTCTCTTTCTCTCCCTTTCTCTCTGAAATCAATAAAAATAAATAAAAGTATTTTAAAATAATAACAATGAAAGGAAAAAAACATAATTTATACTCTATTTTAGTTTACATGCTGTACCTTCTGTTCCCCCAACCCCCACACAAAAAAAACTTATTTCAGAGACATAAATGATTTTCCTAGATATACTTAAGAAATATATATATGGGCACCCACCAAACAGCCGGGGGGCCCAGAATACCGCTCCCCAATCAGCGCAAACATTTGGATTAAGAGGAGCTCCACACACCATACAGAAAGGTCAGATTTCCCCTGGGATAAGGAGAGAGAACTACATAACCAGACACCCAGAGAAGAAAGACCATGGGCAGATGAAGAGACAGCCTGCATATGAAAGAAAAACAGATATCACCAGAAAAGGAAGTAAGCGAAATAGAAGCAAACAACCTGCCAGAGAAAGAGTTCAGAGAAATGGTCCTAAGGTGGCTGAAAAGAATGCAAGATAAATTCAACAATATGAGTGAGAACCAAGAGGAAATTATAAAGAATCAAGAAGAAATGAAAAATGGCATTGCTGCTGTAAAGAATGCAATAGAAAGCATCAAAAGTAGACTAGAAGAAGCAGAGGATCGATCAGTGAGCTAGAAGACCAGGTAGGAAAAAATACCTAAGTACAGCAGCTTCTAGGAAAAAAAATTAAAAAGCAAGAGGAGACCCTAAGGGAACTTTGGGAAAACATAAAACAAAACAACATTCACATAATAGGGGTTCCAGAAAGAGTGGAAACTGAGCAAGGAATAGAAAATCTGTTTGAAGAAATAATGACAGAAAACTTCCCTGATATAGGAAAGAAAAAACCCACACAAATCCAAGAAACTCACAAAGTCCCAAGCAAAATGAACCCCAAAAGACAGACACCAAGGCACATTATAATTAAACTGGCAAACACCAACAACAAAGTAAGAATCTTAAAAGCAGCCAGAGGGAGACAGAAAGATACCTACAAAGGAACCCCCATCAGACTAGCAACTGATTTCTCAACAGAAATTCATCAGGCCAGAAGGGAATGGAATGAAATATATAAAGTCATGCAAAGGAAGGGTCTGAATCCAAGAATACTGTACCCAGAAAGGCTTTCCATCAAAATTGAAGGTGAAACCAAGAGCTTCACAGACAAAAAAGGACTAAGGGAACTTATTACCACTAAACCAGCAATGCAAGAAATGCTAAAGAGTCTACTGTAAAAAAAGAAATGGGAAGGAAAGAAGGAACATAGGGGTAAAGAATAAAAATGGTGACAGATAAGTACCTATCAATAATAACTTTAAATGTAAAAGGATTAAATGCTCCAATCAAAAGACATAGGGTAACTGATTGGATAAGAAAACATGACCCATATATCTGCTGTCTACAAGAAATCCACCTCAGAAAAAGAGATGCACACAGACTGAGGGTGAAGGGATGGAAAAGGGATTTTCAGTCAAATGGAAATGAAAAAAAAAAAAGCTGGGGTTGTAATAGTTATATCTGACAAATTAGCTCTCAAAGTGAAGGACATAACAAGAGATAAGAAAGGCCAATTCATAATACTAAAGGGAGCAATCCAACAAGAAGAAATAACTCTGGTAAACATATACGTACCCAATACAGGAGCACCTAAATACATAAAAAAAACTCCTGGAGGATATCAAGGGAGAGATTGACAGCAATACAATCATAGTAGGAGACATTAATACCCCACTGTCACCACTGGACAAATCCTCTAAACAAAAAATCAGCAAAGAAACATCAATCCTAAATAACTCACTAGACCAGATGGAATTAATTGACATCTTCACAACATTTTACTCCAAAGACACAGAATATACATTCTTCTCCAGTGCACATGGGTCATTTTCAAAGACAGACCATATGTTGGGTCATAGGAAAAGTCTCTTCAATTTCAAGAAGATAGAAATCATATCAAGCATCTTCTCAGAATACAATGGCATAAAACTGGAAATCAACTACAATAAAAATAATACAAAGAAAATCAAACACATGAATACTAAACAGCATACTATTAAACAATGGCAGGGTAACCAGAGAGATCAAGGAAGAAATAAAAAACATCATGGCAAAAAATGACAATGACAACACAATACAAAATTTATGGTACACAGTGAAAGCAGTCTTGAGAGGGAAGTTCATAGCTCTACAAGCCTACTGCAAAAAACAAGGAACAATGATAATAAATTACCTAACCTTACAACTCAAAGAGTTAGAAAGAAAGTAACAAGAAAAATCCAGTGTAAGTAGAAGGAAGGAAATAGTAAAGATCAGAGCAGAGATAAATGACATAGAGACCAAAGAAACAATTCAAAACATCAACAAAACCGAGAGCTGGTTCTTTGAAGGATAAACAAGATTGATGGACCTCTAGCCAGGCTCACCAAGAAGCCAAATAAACAAAATCAGAAATGAAAGAGGAGAAATAACAACAGACCTCACTGAAATACAAAGGATTGTTTAAAAAAAATACTGTGAACTACTCCATTCAAATATATTGGACAACCTGTAGGAAATGGACATATTCCTAGAAAAATATAACCTTCCAAAACTCAATCAGGAAGAATATAAATATCTCAATAGGCCAATAACTATGGAAGAAATTGAAGCAGTCATCAAAAAGCTTCCAGCAAACAAAAGCCCGGGACCAGATGGCTACACAGGAGAGTTTTACCAAACATTCAAGGAAGAATTAAAACCTATCCTCCTCAGACTATTCCAAAATATTCAAGAAGAAGGAACACTTCCAAACACCTTCTATGAAGCCAGCATCACCCTAATACCAACATCAGATAAAGACAACAAAATGAAAGAGAATTACAGGCCAATATCCCTCATTAACATAGATGACAAAATCCTCAACAAAACTGTAGCAAATTGGATCCAGCAGTATATCAGTAAGATCATACACCATGACCAAGTAGGATTTATCCAAGGAATGCACGGATGGTACAATATCCACAAATCAATAAACGTGATACATCACATCAACAAATTGAGAGATAAAAATTATGTAGTCAAAAAAAATATCACATAGTCATATCAATTGATGCAGATAAAGCATTTGACAAAATCTAACAGCCTTTCTTGACAAAAACTCTCAGCAAGGTGGGAATAGAAGTATCATACCTCAACATCATAAAAGCCATATATGATAAACCCACAGCTAACATTATACTCAATGGGCAAAAACTAAAACCATTTCCTCTAAGAACAGGAACAAGACAGGATGTCCACTCTCACCACTCCTGCTCAATATAGTACTGGAAGTATTAGCCATTGCAATTAGACAAGAAGAACAAATAAAGGCATCCAAAGTGAAAAAGAAGAAGTAAAGCTGTCCTTATTTGCAGATGACATGATACTGTACATAAAAAACCCAAAGGACTCCATTCAAAAACTAATAGACTTAATAAATGAATTCATCAATGTAGCAGGATACAAAATAAATGCCAAGAAATATATGGCATTTCTATACACTAATAGTGAAATTACAGAAAGAGAGACTAAAAAAGCAATCCCATTTACCATCACAACAAAAAAATTAAGATACCTAGGAATAAGCTTAAGTAAAGAGGTAAAAGACCTATACGCAGAAAACTACAGAATACTGAAAAAAGAGATAGAGGAAGATGTAAAAAGATGGAAGAGCATACCATGCTCATGCACTGGGAGAATCAGCATCATTAAAATGTCCATACTACCCAAAGCAATCTATAGATTCAATGCACTCCTCATTAAAATACCAATGAAATATTTCACAGACCTAGAAAGAACTCTCCAAAAATTCAACTGGAACAAAAAGAGACCCTGAGTAGCCACAGCAATCCTGAGAAAGAAGAATAAAGTAGGTGGGATCTCAATACCAGATTTCAAGCTGTATAACAAAGCCAATGTTCTCAAAACAGCCTGATACTAGCACAAGAACAGACACATAGACCAATTGAATAGAATAGAGAATCCAGATATCAACCCAAACCACTATGCTCAATTAATATTTGACAAAGGAGGCATGAACATACAATGGAGTCAAGACAGCCTCTTCAATAAATGGTGTTGGGAAAATTGGACAGATACATGCAAAAAAGTGAAAGTAGACCACCAACTGACACCATACACAAAAATAAACTCCAAATGGATACAGGACTTAAACATAAGACAGAAACCATAAAAATACTAGAGGAATGCACAGGCAGCACAATCTCAGACTATGCCGAAATAACTTCACTAATACTGCTCCAAGAGCAATGGGAGCTAAAGAGAAAATAAACAAATGGGACTGCATCAAAATAAAAAGCTTTTGCATGGCAAAGGAAATCATCAACAAAACAACAAGAAAGCCCACTGTATGGGAGTACATATTTGCAAATGTTATCACTGATAAAGTTTTAATCTCCAACATCTACAGCCAATTTATACAATTTAATAAAAGGATAATAAATGATCCAATAAGAAAATGGACAACAGACCTAAATAGAAACTTTTCGAAAGACAACAGAAGGAAGGCCAAGAGACGCATGAAAACATGCTCAAAGTCACTAATCATCAGAGAGGTGCAAATCAAAATGACAATGTGATACCATCTCACACCTGTCAGAATGGCTATCATTAACAAATCAACAAACGACAAGTGCTGGCAAGGATGTGGAGAAAAAGGAACCCTCGTGCACGGCTGGTGGGAATGCAGACTGGTGCAGCCACTATAGAAAACAGTATGGAGTTTCCTCAAAAAATTAAAAATGGAGCTCCCATTTGATCCAATAATCCCACTCCAAGGATTATATCCCAAGAAACTAGAAACACCAATCAAAAAAAATATATGCATCTCTATGTTCATAGGAGCACAATTTGCAATAATTAAGATATGAAAAAAGCTTAAGTGCCCCATCAGCAGATCAGTGAATTAAAAAACTATGATCCATCTATACAATGGAATACTATGCTGCTATAAAAAAAGAAAAAACTCTTACCATTAGCAATAGCATAGGTGGACCTGGAGAGCATTATGCTAAGCAAAATAAGCCAGTTGGAGAAAGATAAATATCACATCATGTCACTCATTTGTGCAATATAATGAACAAAAAATTTATGAACAATAAATAGATGCAGAGACATAGAAGCATTAAACAGACCATCAAACCTCAGAGGGAAGGCTTGGGTTGGGGGAGAGGGTTTAAGAGATCAACCAAGGGTCTTATATGCATGCATATAAGTATAACCAATGGACACAGACAATAGGAGGTTAAGAGCATATGTTGGAGGAATCCAAGATGGCGGAATAGGTAAACACTTACACTGCTGCCTCGCACAACAATTTCAAAACTACAACTAAAAGACAGAACGGACATCATCCAGAACCACAGGAAAGCTGGCTGAGTGGAAGTTCTACAGCTAGAAGGAAAGAGAGGGGCTCACGGAGACCCAGAGGAGCTGCAAATAGCCGAGGTACTGAGACGCGCACGCTGAGAGAGCGGGTGCCAGAGTACCTGGCTGGCTCTCTCTGGCGGGAGGGAAACGGAGACTCCCAAAGGCATTGAACCCCTTATTTTATGACACTAAACCCCAGGTCCAGCGAAACTCACACGGGGGGAGTTTGGACTGTGAAAAGGGAGAGGTGCACGGAAATTTAGGGGAGTCGCAGAAGATCAGGTCTGGTCTCACACACAGACGGTGCTCCGCACAGGACAGATTGCTGATTGTGCCGCTGGCTTTCGCGAGTGGGCGGGAGACAGACCCTCCGAACTGTGCCACTTCTGACTCCACTAAGCCCCTGTTTCAGGCGAAACCTGGAGACCTAGACTCCTGTGGTCCTAGTGCTCAGGGGAGCTGGAAAGACAGTGGTTAGAGGCACTGCGGGTGCGCGTGCGCACAAGGACCGCTCCAGCCATTACCCAGTCATGTGAGACTCAGGGGCCGTGGAGGGCTGGGCCGACTGGAAGGCAAGGCAGTCCCTTAAGCCCTGAGACTCCACCCCTCCCAAGCTCAACAGAGGCTTCTGCGGCTTTGCCTCTGGCATCATAAAGCTGAATCCAACACAGAAGTTTCCCCGGCATAGTGAAAACGCCGAAACAAGGGAAGGGATCACAAACAAAAGAAATGGAGGAAAAAAAAACGACTGGATATAGAGTTCAAAACCACGCTTGTAAGGTTTTTCAAGAATATGCTAGAAAAATTCGATAAATTTAGTGAGACCCAAGAGGAGATGAAAAAGGACCAACTAGAGATGCAAAAGAGCCAACTAGAGATGGAAAAGGTCCTACTAAAAATGATAAAGGACCAAATAGAAATTAAACATACACTGACTGAAATAACAAATATTATACAGAGTCCTAACAGCAGACTAGAGAAAGGCAAGAATCAAGTAAAAAATTTGAAATATAAAGAAGCAGACAACATTCAACTGGAAAAGCAAGAAGAAAAAGAATCCAAAAATGTGAACAAAATGTAAGGAGACTGGGACAGCTTTCAGCGTACCAACATCAGAATTGTGGGGGTGCCAGAAGAAGAGAGAGAGCAAGATACTGAAAACCTGTTTAAAGAAATAATGACTGAAAACTTCCCACATCTGGTAAAAGAAATAGACTTACAAGTCCAGGAAGCACACAGAACCCCAAATAAAAGGAATCCAAAGAGGACTACACCAAGACACATCATAATTAAAATGCCAAGAGCAAAAGAGAAAGAGAGAATATTAAAAGCAGCAAGAGAAAAACAGTTTATTACCTACAAGGGAGCACCCATACGACTTTCAGCTGATTTCTCAACAGAAACGATGCAGGCCAGACGGGAGTGGCAAGAAATATTCAACGTGATGAATAACAAGAACCTACAACCAAGAATAATCTATCCAGCAAAGCTAACATTCAGAATTGAAGGGCAGATAAAGAGCTTCACAGATAAGAAAAAGCTAAAGGAGTTCATCAACTCCAAACCAGTATTATATGAAATGCTGAAAGGTACTCTTTTAGAAGAGGAAGAAGAAAAAGGTAAAAGCCAAAAAATTATGAACAACAAATACATATCTATCAACAAGTGAATCTAAAAATTAAGTGAATTAAAAATTTAATCAACAGAATAAACTGGTGAATATAATAGAATCAGGAGCACAGAAAGGGAGTGGACTGATAATTCTCAGGGGGGAAGGGGTAAGGGGTGTACAGGGAGAGAGTGGACAAAAATCATACACCTATGGATGAGGTCAATGGGAGGGAGCTAAGGACAGAGGGAGTGGTGGGAGGTGGGTGGAGGGGTGCTATGGAGGGGAAAAAAGAGAAACAAATGTAATAATCTGAATAATAAAGATTTAATTTTAAAAAAATAAAATAAATAAATAAAATTCCTGCACAGAGGGAGTGGGGGGGTCCTTCAGCCTGGCCTGTACCCTCTCGCAATCCAGGACCCCTTAGGGAATATCTGACTGCCAGGATTGGGCCTAAACCTGTAGTCATACATCCCTCTCGCAATCTAAGACTTTTGGCTTCTAAACATTCTCATGCCTGCCTGATTGCCCCTAACCACTTCTTCTCAGCCCCCACCACCACAGCTTTGTCTGAAAGGATGTCTGGAATGATGTCTGGAAGATCATTTGGCTGTCTGGTCTAATTAGCATATTATGCTTTTATTATTATAGATAATTATGTATAGTTCCAGGTGGATACTAAACTTATGCAGGGAGATCACTTAGTAAGTTATATAAATGTCTGATCGCTATGCTGTTTACCTGAAACCAATATAATATTGAATGTGAACTATAATTGAAAAATAAAATGTAAGAAATTAAGCATTGCATTATCTCAACTTGGTTGTTGAGTGGATTCGATAAATTAATATAGGAAAGTTAATTAATTCTGTAACCATTATCTTCTGCTGTTGCCTTCAATATCAACATCATCATCATTATCATTATTAAAAATTTAATAGTTCCATGATAAACTCCATGATAGTTACACCAAAAGAGATTGTTGTGAATCCTTTAATAAAATTATCTGTTTTAAATCTATGCCATTCCCATAATTTGTTTTATAAATAAATATTTTATATTTTATAATGTATATAAAGTACAAATAAATGCTTTACAAAAATAAGGTAAAACTGTAACTGCATATAATTATAAAATGTGTCTTCCTTTTCTCATTTTTATATATTAATGTAAAAATTGCAATGGTCATTATAAGGTAAATATAATAAATTTTTCCTGTTGTATAAAGCCATAGCAGAAGGAATATTAGATTTAGAGACAGAAAATTTGAATTCAGTGTCATCCCTCCCACTCATTGGTTTTTGGGTATATGGTTAAGTCATTAATTCTCTGTTTAATTATTGGCAGATTATTTGTCTGCTTGTTCTGTCAGTTTTATAAGACAGGTGTGTTAAAATCTCCAACTATGATTATGGATATGCTTGTTTCTCCTTTTAGCTCCCCCCTCTTTTTTTTTTTTTACATGTAATTTATTGCATTCAAATTTACAGTTGTTATGCCCAGTGATGTTCCAGTAAATGTTTAACAACTAGCTCTCCAAAGAGAAAAAGAAAAACAATTCCTAATTTGTAGCATTTGCCAGTTTTTATGGTGTCAATACTCAGTCCATGCCAATTTTAACTACCATTATGATGTTACTTAGCGTGAAATGGACAGAAATGCACATATTGGCTCTTGCAAGCTGGTCCAAACACTAGTTATATCAGTCAGTCTGAGTGATTATCATAAAAAAGTATTCCTTTTATCTCTGATATTGTTTATTGCCTTAATATCTGTTATATTTATTAGTATAATTATAACAGCTTTCTTTTTGTTAGTTTCTACATGGTCTACCTTCGTTCATCTATTTATTTTTAACTTTGCTGCATCTTTTTATTTAGGCATATCTCTTGTAGTAAATATATATTTGTATTTTTATTTCATTTTAATCCACTTTTACAAATTTAACTTTTAATTAGAGTATTTAATCTATTTGCAATAATGAAATTAATGTTATATTTGCACTTAACCCTGGCAATTTAGTATTATTTTCTATTTGTCTATAAATTGTTTCCTTCTTTTTTTTGCAGTATAAAAATATGTTATTTCATTTCCCTCTTATAACTTGTTAATATTTTTATTTTATTTTAGTGGCTATCCTAAAGACAATAAAAAAAAATCCTTAACCTTGAAAAGGCTATATAAATTAGTACTTTTCCCCTTTTCAGACAACTTAAAGATATTACAAAACTTCACTTATCTCTTGCTACAATTTGCAATATTTTGTCATGTATTTTAATTCTGCACATATTTAGAATCCTACAGGATATTACTTTTCCTAATATTTTAAACTAACAATATTTATTTAGTTTCTTAAAATTTATTTACACTTGAAGAAAGGCTTCTGCCTTTCCCTTCCTTTATTATAATGCTTTCATCTGGGATAACTTTTCTTCTGCTGGAGAACTCTCTTTAGTGTTTCTTTTAACAAATTTTCTCAGTATTTGTCAAAAACTTTATTTTATCTGTAAGATATTTTTAGTGGATTGTCATCCATATTGTCATTTAGTTTTTTTTACTATTATTATTTGTTCTACTTTCTTATACTTGCATTGTTTTTTGTTGATGTCAGCTATCAGTTTTGGTTTTGCTCATTTGAAGGTTTGTTTTTTTGTTTGTTTTTGTTTTGTTTTGTTTGAAAAAAAATTTTTCTATGTATTTTTTATTGTGTTATATGTATACATATCTCCCCATTGCCCCCCCTCCCTTCCAGGCATACCCCAACCCCCCAGTGTCTATGTTCATTGGTTATGCTTATATGCATAGATACAAGTCCTTTGATTTTTTAAAGATTTTTTTGTCTTTGTCTTTTTTTAAGTTTCACTTCAATGTGCTTAGGGTGATTTTCTGTGTAATTACTTGCTTAAGATATAAAGAAACTTTTTTAGTTTTTATTGAATTTATCAAGATAACATTGGCTAATAACATTATACAAGTTTTACATATTAAAAACTTCACAAATTTGTTACTTCATCTCTATGGTAAGGTTTAAAAAACTTTTGCCCATGTTCTTTTCAAATATTATTACTTTCCATCCTATTATTCTCACATTTTTGGACTTTAATTACATAATTTTAGACATATTTACTGGGTCACATATATTTCTTATGCTCGTCTCTATATTTCTCTTCTTTTTACTCTTTATGCTTCAGCTTATGTATGTTTTCATTGATTTATCAAGTAGTTCACTAACCTCATTTTTAGTGTCTAATCTATTAAACCTAATTTTGAGTTCTTAATTTTAGAAATCGTGTTTTTCAATTCAAATTTGTTTGTTAAGTTTTTATAGATTCCAATACCTTGGGGAAATCTTTGATCTTATTTATTAATCATGGATCATATTAATCATTGTTGTGATTATTGCAATATTAGCATGTCTGAAAGTTTTTTACATTCTCTACTTTTTCTTTTAGTTTCCAGACATTTTGTCTTCTCTCCTGACATATATATATCATGTATATCTGTCCTAATAAAAAGATAATATGCAAATTGGTCAGGATACCCTCACAGTAACAACTGAGCAGCAGGCTGCATAGGCGACCAGGCTAGCAGGGGTGTTAGTGAGAAACGACCAAACAACGGAATAGTAGGCTATGTGGGATGACCAGGCCAACAGAGGGGGGAAATTTGCGGGCAACCAGGCCAGTAGAGGGAGGCAGTTAGGAGTGACCAGACCAACAGGGATAGGGGGACAGTAAGGGACAATCAGGCAAGCAGGCAGAAAAGGTTAGGGGTAATCAGGCTAATAGGGCGAAGCAGCTAGGGGTAATCAGGCAGGCAGGCAAGTGAGCAGTGAGGAGCCAGCAGTCCCAGATTGTGAAAGGGATGTCTAATTGGTGCAGGCTGGGCTGAGAGGACCCCCCACCCCCCGCACATACACAAATTTTGTGCACTGGGCTTCTAGTCCTATCTAATAAAAGAGTAATATGCAAATTAACCATCACTCCGCTATACCCACAAGGCACGCCCACCAGCCAATCTAAAGAGAGTATGCAAAATAACCCAATCAAGATGGCTATGGCCACAGAGTGAGCAGGAGGCTTGGGTTTCCCTGGTAATGGAGGAAGCCAAGCTTTCTGCATACTCTGCCGGGCCCGGTCTCCACTCGAGGCTACAAAGTTTTAATTATAGAAGATAGATAAATCCCAACAAAAATGGCTGTGGCCACAGAGCAAGCAGGAGGTTTGGCTCTGCTCAAGGTTACAAAGTTTCAATTATAGAAGATAAATAAATACCATATACTAGGGCCTCCACTTGGGTCACTGGGGGGCATGGCCAGCCTGCAAACCACCATAAGCCCCTCACCCAGGCCACCCCATACCCCAAGGGAACTCTCACCCAGATCCAGAACACCCTTCAGGGCAAACCAGCTGGTCCCCACCCATGCACCAGGCTCTCACCTATCTAATAAAAGAGTAATATGCAAATTAACTATCACTCCAACACAAGATGGCTGCACCATGTGGACACAGGATGGCCACCTAAAGATGGCCAACAGGGGAGGGCAGTTGGGAGGGACCAGGCCTGCAAGCAGTTGGGGGCAATCAAGCCTGCGGGGAGGGCAGTTAGGAGTGACCAGGCTGGCAGAGGATTGGTTAGGGGGTAATCAGACTAGCAGGCAGAAGCAGTTAGGGGTAATCAGAAAGGTAGGCAGGTGAGAAGTTGAGAGCCAGCAGTCATGGATTGGGAGAGGGATGTCTGACTGCCCATTTAGGCCCAATCCTGGTAGGATCCCTAAACAGGCAGTTGGACATCCCTCATGGGGTCCCAGAATGGAGAGGGTGTAGGCTGGGCTCAGGGACACACACCCCCATGCACAAATGTCATGCACTAGGCCTCTAGTATATATATAAAAGCCAAGTGATTGGAATGCTGGAAAGACCGGAATGACCAGAATGAATAGTTGCTATGATGTGCACTGTGGCCAGCTAACTGGCCAATTCCCCCTGCTGGCCCTTGCTGGATCAGGGGTGGGGCCGGCCAGCCAAACTCCCGCCAACCCTTCCCCCCACCGACCGGCCTGATCAGCCTCCATTGGAGAGGGCTGGCTGGACCCCACCCATACACAAATTCATGCACCAGACCTCTAGATCTTTTATTAAATGTGATACATTATGTTTGAACATTTTCCGAAGCTCTGAATTATAGTAGTTCCTAAAAGAATTTAATTTTCTTTTGTCAGGCAGTTATATCTAATCATGATTGAGATAGTTCGAGCCTGAGCTTTCGGCCTTCTGAGAGAAGGTCTATTTCTATTTTCCCATTACTTCTATGGGGTAGTTCTTGAGCTGTCTTAAATAAAAACCTCTGGTGCAGGAACTCTATCATCCTTTATCAGTTCTGAATTCCAAGTTTCATCTCACTCTTCTCCCCACTCTCCCATTCCATCAGTCTTAAGGACTGACAAAAGTTCTAGGACACTGATCTTCTGCTCAGCAATCTCTCCCAGGGGGGCAAAAAACTAGAGAAAGGCCAGTTTACTTTTGTTTATTTTCTTCTTTATCTATCATCTAGCCCTGTTTGTTTTGGATGATCTTTGATACTGTCAAACATCTATCTATAATAATAAGAGGATAATATGGTAATTAGACCAGACAGTCGAAGGACCTTCCAGAGGAAGCTGGGTGGGCGGGTGCGAGGCAGGGCCAGCTGCTGCTGTGGCAAGAACTGAAGCAAACAGGGCTGCCGTGGGACCCTCTGGCCTCCGTGAGCCCATGGCCCCACCCCTGAGCCAGCCACTAACCCTGGGTCCCACAGCACAGCCCCCGCCTCTGCTGATCCTGTCCAGAGTCATTCCTGCAAGCCTTCGGGACCCTCCTCGCACCCCCATGGGGCCAGGCACCCACCTGGCGGGAGCCAGAAGCCATGGTGGAGGGCAGCTCTCCGGATGTCCAGGTGGAGAGGGGAGGAGGACTGAGGAGGTCACAGCGCTGACTGTAATAATAGCTCCTGTTTATCAACTGCTCACACTGTGCGAGGCTCTGTGTTGACCCCTTTGCATAGGTTCAGCCCTGTAAAGTCGCCACAATTGTTATCCTTCTTTTTCAGAGGCAGCATTTGAGATTCAGAAAGGTCAAGGGACTTGCAGTCAGAAGGCGATGAAGTCAAAAGGGAAACCAGAATTTTCTTGACCCCCTACCTGCTGCTGAACTTTAAGCTGTGACACTCACCAAGGCCTCATCGATGTCAATAAATCGCTCCCCAGTAGATATAAAACAGCGGGAAAGAAGAAGGGGAGAGTGTGGATAAGAAGTATGCAGGAAGCACTAGTGAGGCACAGAATTTACTATAGACTCCCTCGATAGCGAGACAGTTCCCAGTGGTCAGTCAGATCAGTGGCCCAGAGGCCACCGAGGATCATGAGGGGGAAGGTTACCTTCCAGAAACCTTCTCATAGCTCATTGTTTAAGGCAGATTTTATTTTATTGTAGCTGCTAACGATTGCACAACTGGCTGGTGATGCCCTCAAATAATTAAAATTAAATGTGTTGAAATAAAAATTTATTCTTTCATCCCTATTATTAACTTTCAAAGAACTTTCACTGGGGTAAAAAAAAAAAAAGAAAAAAAAAAAAAAGAAAGAACCTTCTCCAAGCTAGCCCATGCACATGTGCATTTGAGTCTGGATGCAGCTCCACTCCATACACCCCAGTGACCGCATCTCCATCTACTGGTCTGGATGCAGCTCCATTCCATCCACCCCAGGGACCTGCACCACCTTTCACTGATTTGCTTCAACCAGAAACCTCAAGATCATCTTTGACTACACTTTTGCTTGACATCAGGTGAACATAAATGTTTTCACCTTTTATTATGGAAAATTTAAAAATATAGTTGAAAGGAGAAACAACAGGGTAATGGACCTACTCATACACCCATCACTCAGTTTTAACAATTATCAACTCCTGTCCAAGAGTTTATTATTATTTGACAAATATCTATGCTATATGAATCATGTACCAAGTTCCAAACTAGGCCCTAGGGATCCAAAGATATATCAGATTTGACTGTAACCCAACTGGAGGATATAACATCTGGTCTTGGTCCTTGATAGGTGAATAAGAGTTACCCAGAAAAAGAAAGTTTGTCCTTATTCACTCATTCTCTTTCAACAAATAATTGTGAGTGAGGCACTGTCCTTGGTGCTAGGAACACATGAAGAAACACAAGATTGCGTTTTTACCTTCTTGAAGCTTGAATAATGGGAGAGACATTAAACATGTGAATAGAAATGTGATGAGTACCTTTTTTAAAAATTATATTTTTACTAGAGGTCCAGTGCATGAAATTCGTGCACTTGGGGGGGGGTCCCTCAGCCCAGTCTGTGCCCTCTCACGGTCTGGGAGCCCTTAGGGGATGTCCAACAGCTTAGGTACACAGGAAGTGGGCCTAAGCCGTCAGTTGGACATTCTTAGCGCTGCTGCAGAAGTAGGAGAGGCACTCCTCCTGTGGGAGCACAAAGACCACCAGGAGACAGCTTCTGTGTTCAATGTCTTCCCCCTGGTGGTCAGTGCACATCATAGCGACTGATCACACGGCTGTTTGGT